>JABUQX010104281.1:0-50000 GCA_015478945.1 Trachelipus rathkii | reverse complement strand
TATCTCGTGGACCACCTCATGAAGGTGATTGCATTTTATATTCCATGAATACCATAATTGAATCACTATAAAAATTAAAAAACTGTTAGATTAGATATAGTAATAATTAAATTAATAATGATGCATAAGAATCGCCCTTTTAAGAAGTAGTTGCTTAGACTTCATTGTTCATCTAAAAATTTTTAAGTCAATATAAATTAAAATATACAAAACAACACTACGGAAAACGTAAAACTATAGGCTCTTAATAGATTATATCTTTTAGCCAAAAAAATTATTTATGAGAGACCTTTATATATAAACTTCATTATTTGGATATCAAAATATATAATGGGTAGTGAAGTATAATCTCTATACAAACCATTATCTAACTTTACTAAAACCGAAATGTTCGACTATTATTACTTGTAAAAAAACTATATCACACTTGAATTCTTATTCATATTAATCATATATTCAAAAAAAGCTACGCTTTAAGTTGCCATTCCACTCCCTCTTTGAGACGTCAATATTTAGTAACACCACATCTTTGTTTAACTGTTTTTATCAAATCTACTAATTAAATGTTAATGGGTCACTTGCATCTTATTGCATCATTCATCTCTATGTGAAATGCTTGAACCAAAATCATCCTCTAGACCCACTTAAAGGGATTCAGAGGACATTTATTCATGTACTCTACAGTAAGATAAATATCTTTTATCATTAGTAAATAATATTTAAAAGTACTCATCCAAATAATCAAACTTTTCAAACATATCATAATTAACAATATGTAATTAATCAAACAATAATAACCAATTTCCTATCGTTGCGAATGAGTTTAAAATTCATTAACAATAATTTTTTAATATGCATTAAAATATTATCTTTACTAAATTGTCTCACTCCCCTTCTCCAAGAATGGGGGAATAACCATTTTTACCTCTCAACTTTAAAATCCTATTATCTATCTCAGTATATAGATCCCTAATTGAATGCTTCCTCCACAAGATACGGTAGAAGTCTGATTACTTTTCCAGTACAAAAAATTAATATTATAAAGATTGATATAAATCTAAAAATATTATAAATATAATAAGGAGGTTCTTTCTCTTATCACAACAAGTGAGTAGAAATTATTGTCGCAATTTGAATCATTAAAAAAATTTGAAATCACTCATAGCTATGAGTAAAACTTTTGCAGTTGGTGTAAAAGCATCTAAATTATATATAAAAATTACATATTATATATACATGGGTAATAAATTGTTGTAAAACTCATAACATCATGAATACCATGTAACACAGACAAATAACCTCTAGACAAAACTACTATTATCTTTAGCAAATACAATTTCTTCTCTCATCAGAATAAGACTAAAACGATTATAAAATTGCACTTCTCTTAAAGAGAATACTCACTACCATTTTCTTTGGATTCAAAAAGACTCATACTCATTTCTTCAGAAAGAATTTATCAACAAATAAAAAACCATCACTTTACCAAGAGAATCATCACAAGAGGAAGTGGGCTCATGAATAATACCACCCCACCTCTATATTACACACAGTAGAGAGAATAGAGAACTCTATTTCTCTCATCTAACCACCTTAAACAACTCTTTGAATGAAGAGTTATGCCCTTCTCAGGGGAGACCTATAACTATGTTGAGCCCCCTCTTCTCTAATAATACTTTTTTACAAAAAAGACAAAAATTACTACAAAAACCAACTAATAATATTTAACTTAAAACAATTTAATAAATAAAGGAGGATAGTTTGAGCACTTATCAAATTCTATCTAACCCCCTCTATTTTCAACTTACTTGCCATGTCCTTAATTTTGTATAAGCAGACCTTTTTTATCTTTGTTCTTTTGTTTCCTCTGGGTTCTTTACACCCCTCCTTATTAAGTTAGTAAGTTAGTTTTAAGTTCTTTGAACATTATTATCTCGGTGAATTTGGGAACCCCAACTTATTAAAATTATATTAGAAAATTACACTTTTTAGTGGAGCTTTTTAGACCACTAGTATATCTTCTTATAGGACAAAATTTTACCCAATCAAATATATTTTAATTCTACTTAACATAGATAGTGAGACTTAATATGCGCACCAATTTACATATGTTTTAAAAAAAATAGTAATTTTCTCTTATTGTCTCAACTGAATTGTGATATGGAGTGCCCCCCACCTCTTTGCCTCTGCTGAGTTGGTGAAACAATCACCTATCTTAAAAAATTTGAACAATTTATATTGTCCCAATTGAGCCTTGGGGGATGAGGATTCCCCCCTCTTTAAATTTACAATTAAAATCTTATTGAGAGCACTTTAAGATAGACTTCACGTGGAAATTCCTCTCCCATATCAGGAGTATAATAAATCTCTATTTGAAATTAATTATCTTTTCCTATTAATGCGTTGTGTAAGATTTAATATCAAAATTAACCAATTAAAAATTTATAAAATTCATTATTGGAAATGCGAGCAGATTCCTTTAAATTCATGTAACTTCGTCTTCCCCGATGAAGCCAACTTACTCGCGTAATCGTCATCGTCCCCTTTAATATTTTTAATATATGATCTCCAAAAGATCATATTACTTCATAAACTTCTTCCTCAAGGAACATTGTCAGCAACAACTGGCTAACGGTCGTCATAAGCTTATATCATTGAATTAAGTCGGCTTCACATTATTATCCATTTAGACCAAATCAAAAACTTATCATATAATTCTCGTACTTTTATCATTAAAATAATCTAAATAAATTTTACTTCTACTTTTAATTCACTTGAACTGTGTTCCTCTCACCAGTGTCCCCAGGACTCTTCAAAAGTATTAAACTTATTGACCTATGGTTTTCTACTCAGTTGTGTGTCCGACATACTGACTGGTTAATGTATTTCAAGGCCTTTATTCGTTCAAATAATGACTCTCAGAAATAAATGATGACCTTATAATATTCTCGAACAAACAGTATCTGGATAAAATTCTGGGAAGGTTCCTAAACTTCCTGACTGATACTATTTTTTCGGTATTAACCCACTTTTTATTTAAAAAAAAAAAAGAAAGGAACAACCACCCCCCTTTTAATGAAATCAGGTTGCTTTTGTTAGATGTGATATTTAAACTTCAAAATCAAACGTGAAGATTACTTATATTTACTATCAGACCTGGTGTACCCACAACACTTCAAAATGACATTCTCAAGACACAGTTCAACGGCGAATGAAAATAACTTCTATTTACATATTTTGCACAAACTTACCGAAACAAATGATGCACATTGGACTGAATTAATGTCTTTAAATTTTTTAATATTTACTCCATTGCCATCTTCGTGGCCGTATTTCATTAAAAGTACAATGGATGTATTCGCGAGTGTTTCCAAAGTAGTTAGGAGAGTCGTATATGCACTGACCTCATTTTATTATTAATTATAAGTAAATAATATACTATAATCTTAATAATCATTTTTTGTAAAGAATAAAATTATTAATAAAACTTGCCTGGAGTCGGTGCATTAATGCACCGAGAAATTCAGACCTTCAATACTCGTAGTCTGATAAACTCATAGAGAAATACCCATTATAATGCTACGCCTAAATTACAATATAATCATTAATAATAATAGTAAATCCAGTTGACCCTGGTTACCTGTACAAAATGGGAAAGGGGGCTAGCGGCTGGGAGCCCCCCCTATATATTTGTAAAAAATTTACCAGATCTTATCATGGTCGAAAACATCTCACTGCCATTATTCATCCAAATAATATTTCAATATAATATATAATATATATTTATATATATATATAATATATATTATAATATATATATACAATTATATATATATATGTTAAATATATAATTATAATATATATAATATTTATAGTATATTATAATATTAATTAATATATATAATACTATACATTTACACAGATCTCAAAATTAGAAAAAATAAATTTAAAATAACCGGTTTACATGTAACTTTCTTTTTACAACGTTTAAAACTTTATCCTTAATTATACTAAAAATATAGAATTACATTTTTGATACATTTATAATATCAAAGGTTGTATTAAGTGAATTATAACACTTCAAGTCACTGAAAAATAGGCTTCTCAAAATACTGAAGATTCAATCTGAAAGATACCCTCCTCCTCTCGTAACAGCGTGCTCCATAAGTGTCAGACATGGTTAGTATTCAATTATCAACAGTCTAACCTTTACTTATAATGTCATGACTCTTCTAAATGAAAGTCAATTTTCTTATTCAAGACCATAAATTATTCTATATTAAATTGTAATTTTATTTAACAATTCCTAAGAAACAAAATTTATCAATTAATCAGAGAAAAATGTGATGGTTATTGTTAAGATAGATAATCATCTTTAATTAAAAAAATTCAATTATCAATAATTTATAGGATAAAATCCTTATCAACACTATGATTTCAAAAGCCAATTAACTTCATAATTTCTATAACAAATCACATAAATCTATTATCACAAATTATATTATTTGTAAGTTTAATAGTTATTAGAGTATAGTTAAATTTATAAAAACACAATAATTTTTAATTTATTTATTTAATTACTTATCGTCACCCCTCGTGCTTTCTCGTAACATAAAAGTACACTAAACATTTACTCAATACCCTCTCTTTCAACAATTATAAACTCGCCTTATAATTTAATTCGGATATAAAGAATCTACAAGATCTTTTATAATGCATAACGTAGCAGTAATAATTTTATGATGAAAGCTTTTCTCTAATAGCTATCCACCATCATTTAGAGGTTCAGCGCCGATGTCGGAGTCGTCTACCGACAATTTAAGTCAGCGTTGAATGCTTTTTTTATAACATCTCTAACTAAACCATTGAAAACTTTCTTCGTTAACAGGATTTAGTAAATTTTGTAGTTATTCATATTACCCTTTCTGGACAACTAGCTCCCATAACGGTCTCTGACCCAACCTTCTCTTCCTTGCAGCATTAGAAAAAAGCTCCAGTTTGCTTCGTTCATGTCATTTTTTTGATAAAGTTTAAATTAATACGAATCATCTCTTTATTATTTTCTAATGTACATGGACTTCAATTTGATAGTGGACACACAGTAATATATAATGTTGAAGTACTCTATAGAATAGTTCACAGCTCTGATTAATCCATTCGCCTACCGTTATTTGGTAACCGTTGTATCACCGGACCAAATATCTGTGGCAAATTCATCTTCAAGTCGCCTTATTTACTCTCTTAATTTTAGATTCCATTTATGATAGGTAAGCAATCTCGAGTTTATCTATTCTTTTATTCTCTCTTTTTTCGGTGAAAGCTTAAAAGTCTAATATTTACATACACATTTTTCCCAACGTGATGTTATATATTTATGTTTATTTTTATATATCAAAAACATAAACTCTACCAAAAAAAAAGCAAAAATCTAAGAATAATTGTAAAAGTGGGAATCAAAATATAAAAGATTACTATAAGTCAATTTCACTGATATAGCACAATTACCCCACACTAAACAAATGGAGAATCTGTAGTTAATGGTTAAAACTGAAATAATTCAAAGATGTACTATATAAAAGATTAAAAAATTATAATAAAAAAATCAAAGAAAGTTTTTTTTTGTAAAAAATTTCAGCTGAAATGTGCATACATAGGCTTCGTCACAAAACGGATTCTGTAATAACAAACTTTGTAGCTTCTCTAAATTGAATAGGAAAATCAGCCGATTAAGAATTATTAAACTAATATATAAAGTCTTTAAAAATTATCGAATATGGAAAAATAAACTAAGTCAATTCTTTGAAAATGAAGACAAATCAATGCAAATTTTAATGAAAAGATTGATGATATTCAACTGGTTCTGATTGAACTTAGCCTATATTTCATTATTTCAAGCTATGAATTTTTTTCGATCCATATATATATTATAATACATCCATAGATTTCGCCGTAAAATAAATACAAATTTATGGACCAAAGTTTCAACGAGTTCCAACTTTTTTACTTTCACTCCGCATTCCTGGAACGAATTGTAATATGGTACATGGCAACCTTAGTTTAACCCTGTGGTTGACAAAATTTAGATCTCAAACAGGAGGCTTCACCCTGCTTTATAATAATAGTTTCCAAGAATAGATTGGCTTATTAGAATTCCATCTTATCTTTTGTCTAGAACAGAACAAAAACATAAGAACTAAATAAAATAGTTACATTCCAACTGTTCTTTCTAGAATGTTTGCATTTTCTAGATTGATCATCTAAAATATAATATTGTATCACCATAATAATAATTATTATATATTATTATTATATATTTATCTTATTATATATTTATTATCATTACATTTAATTTAGTGTAGCTAGTATACTGCTTTCTATCAATAATATAATTATAATTTATTATTATTATTATTATTTTATTGCTTCATATTACTATTATAGAACAGCTTAGTAGTGTTACCGTATTTCCTTATACAACAAATATTGTGTTCTTATTGTTTCATTAATCTTCGTGAAATGACTAGAGTTTTTTTCATCTTTCCACTTCCAAAATAATTATTCCAAACTTCGAACTAATTTACTGCATCTTTTTCTAAACCTGATTACACATATCGGGAATTCAGAATAACTTCGATAATAAAAAAAAAATTATATTTCAAATATTAAACGACTTCCATAGAAAAATAAACTTGGGGAATTTTCAAAAATATGATAGGTAAATTTCAATAAATTTAAATATACGATCAAAACTTTTCCCAAATCAATCATAAATAAAACTCATTCTTTTAGGACATTCGGCTATTATAGCAGTATATACAAGTCATAATT
Organism: Trachelipus rathkii; assembly: GCA_015478945.1. Classification (NCBI taxonomy): domain Eukaryota; kingdom Metazoa; phylum Arthropoda; class Malacostraca; order Isopoda; family Trachelipodidae; genus Trachelipus; species Trachelipus rathkii. The sequence continues at coordinate 43,172 of JABUQX010104281.1, read as the reverse complement.
ATCTCTTCATTCCGAGTATATAAGTAATCCTCTGTCCACACAGACCCACCGTATAATTCATATATACCCAATTTTATATTCCACTATCATGCTCCTGCAAACGATCGGAGCAAAGTTACTCCAGAGTTTTGGAAGAAAAAATGTCGGATTGTATCTGTCTTCATTAGCCCAGCTACCTGACCTGAGATAAAAGCCCACAAATATAAAATATATAATAATATATATATTATATAATATATATTATATAAGCGCCCTTCGGCAGACGAAGTTGCATATATAACATTTTTCAACATTATTATAAGCTAAACAACTATATCATAAATTATACAATACGGTGAACACCTTTTAATAGAATGAATCTCAATTTGTTATAAAGACTCATTCAAATCATTTTTCGAACGCAGAATGTTTGGTTTGGCTTTGACAAAACAAAAATAGAAAACACTAAATAAATATGAGTTATTTACAGTATAATTAAATTATAACGTTATATAGAACCGTATATATATATATTCAATGGAAAGGACAAGCAACCTTTCCTAAATACTCCAACCGTAAACATTGGCGGCAAAATACATATGAATCAGTGACTTTCTTCTCGGCAACAAGTGCAAAAAACTATATTACATCTCTGGGCTTTCATAATTATCATAGTAAATGGATTACCAATTAAATAAAAGCAGATAAATACTAATATATATATAAAGTAATTTGCTTTATTTAACTTAATAGATAAATTTATGATAATTTTATAAATAATATATATAAAAATAGAATAAAACACAGACTAAAAAAAGAGAGAAGAATGACAACTAACCTTCGTAATTTGAGTTCTGCGCTATTATAGAAATAGTCCTTCTATGGGTCGGAACGTTGCCTCTTTCACTCCTTTTAAATTTAGTTCTGAGTTGATTAGTAATCTTAACAATGACCACTTCATCATGATTAGCGTACTATAACAAAACCACTATAATTCAAGTTCTAGGTTAATATAAGTAAGACCGGCTGAAATAAATCTTTACACAAGCTTCATGGAATTGAGCACGATTGTCACGTCTTTTCTCACAAATATAAAAAAACAAAATATATCCAAGTCTAATGATTCCCCTGATCAAAATTCTCATTTACATCATGTATTGTCTTAAATCCTCCGGAGAGAGATACACCTACTTTTATATGGATTGCATCGGTAAGTGATTTATTTGATTATATGCCAATATCGATGAATGACAAACATCTCTCTAGCAGCTAAAGCAGCTATATAGCATCATTTCTTCTGTTCATTTGACTTAAGCTTGCATAGAGAAGCGAGAAACATTAATCTCAGGGAGCCTGCAGTGAAAGACGCAATTCTTACAGACGTCTATGAGTAAAGACAGTTTCAATGGGGTAGAGAATTGATGGATATCAGGTTGCTTGACCCCAGGGATTCTGACAAAAACAGCCCTTTCTCATCTCACTAACTACTATGGCCCATCGCCAGAAGTCTTCTTAACAGACTTTTATAAGTTAACACCCACTTTTACAGAGTTCCCACTTGATTGAATAGATCCTCTAATCTTCGAAGACTAGCAGATATCATTAACCAACGAGTTCTATTTCAAATTCTTCTGAAATAGCTATTGACCTATAAATCTCTCGACTTTTGTACGACTACCAAAAGGTTCTCTGAACTTATGACCTGAATACAATAACTTGTTTGGATGGGGGCTTAAAAACCAATTGAGCTGAGAGAATCAAGCATATCACTTGAAGTAAGTTCGGCCGAGAATTAAGACGTAGTATGGTCTGAGATAGCATTATAAATCAAAATACTCAAGGAAGACGACTATATCTTGACAGACACTCTGGACTATACTATATCTTCCAACACCCCGGTCCTGTACTATAAAAAATCGCTTTATATTATTCTCGCAGCAACTCCCTACCCTCTTCAGATACAACAAATGTCTCCAAAGCGTCTGTTCCTTGACGGAATGTTCTATACAAGTTCATAAACCATACCTAAAATATTTACAAATGTACTTATGAAATTTACAGATCAATAATGCTTAATATGAACAGGTATATAATAAACATTTTGAGATTTTGACCTTTGTCTTAACCACCAGCTTTGAGTCTTACTCCTACATGTAATACGAAAATATCTACCTTCGAGCTTAGAACAAATTTTAAACTTAGATACTGAAGCAAAGAATTCTTTTACAAACCACACAATCAGAAAGAATTTTGAAATAGCTCCTCACTGATGTATCACATCCTTAGGCTTCTGTCAGATGTAGCTTGAATCTAAATTGGCATGCAAAATGTGTCATCATCTCACTATTAGAAGTGTAAATAGATTTTTACACAACGCAAAGCTTCACACCTCAAATTATACGAAATTAATCGACAAACACCCTTTCTTAAAAAACCATATCATCAGGAAAATATTCAATTTTACCAGATCAGGAGGGTTTCTCACTCGTAGATGGATCAATTTTAGCCCTTTCAAAAAAGAAATTTCCTTCTCAAAACTCCGTTGGCATAAATTTATCATATAAAGACTTTTCAATCACAACATATATGCTAATATCTCTTTTTAGTCAAAATCTAAACGAGAAACAAACATCTAGAAGACTCCAGCTTTTGAAAATTTTACATAGTGACAGATCTTGGCTTCCTGAACTATGAAAAATACGGGGGGATCGATTCCTGAATTTCTTAATTCAAACTAAGCCAATATGAAGGCTCGAAAGCAAGCCAGTCTGGTCCCGAAGACCAAAATTGAAGTTTTCTTTTGAAGGCGTTATTCCTTCTTTAAGTTAACGCGGATTTCTTCGATCCACATACAAAAATTATGAGGGAGTAAAAATCATTTTTTATAATAACCATTATGATATGCCTGAAGCGTCCTCACAAAAATTTGCTGTTTTTTGCCTTTCAGAACCATTGCAATTATTTCGATATTCAGAAAAATATGACTCTGAAACTGAAATTCAGAAACTTCAAACTGAGCAACATTTTATGCAAGAAAAACACATCAGTCTAACACAATTTCTCCTTCAAGATTACTTACCATAAAATTTAATCTCAAGCTTGAATAAAATACACAACCATAGCACTTCTATCAAAAAATCAAACAAGTTTTAATCAATGACTCAACATACTGGAACTATTCATTAAGCCAGACAATCCTCGAGCTACCAGAATTTATTTGTCCTTCATCATCCCATTTCATTTCATCTTCATAAAGACCACAAAAACAAGGAATAAATAATGCAAGCAAACAAATTTACACCTCAAAATGTTGCCTTGAAATAATACTATATAACTTCACTCAACTTAAAGTCTGTGAGATCATAAATAACCTAAACTCTCATCGGCCACTATAGCAGGAAGGTTTCTTCACTTTCATAAACCGACGTTATATGGGTTCACAATAAAGATTCAAAGCCACCCTCTTCATACAAGCGGAAAGAAATGTTTTATACGTCCTCAGAAGATTGTAAGCAGAAATTACACATATAATATTTCAGAAATGACAAAATCAGGTAATGATCAGCATGATAAAATGACTCATCAGACAATACTACTCTATCAAATTGATGTGTATATACGTATAACCACAATCTACATTCTCATAAAACAAATCTATTTTCCTCTCATTTGAACGTATCTGAGAAAGCTTTAAATATTCTCCAATACATATTTTCTCTAAAGATTGAAAGCAGTACAGGCTCAAATCGATTCAATATAATATCAAACGAGACCACCACCTCTAAACTACAGTTGAAACTGGCGCATTTTTAACTGGCTCACATCTTTATTACAGCGTGTATAACTGAATTATAGTTAGAACTTAATGTCAGACCCTCCCTGACTGTTTGAAAACATCCCAATATGCAGATGAGAGCTACTATTATATGTAGCTACTAGCTATTGAGCATTGAGTTTTTCTATGTAAAATTGTTTGGCTCCGTAATCACAAATTTTAAAGAAAGTATATATGAGAAAAATTTAATACACTTTCGTCATAGACCTATCCTTCATTTTACCTTAATGATCGGGCGTAATTTCTAGCAAACGACATCACATATTATGTACAAAAGTCAATAATGCAAATCATGATTGTGCACAAGCTCGAGACTGCTGTGTCAGTTAAATGACAAAATGTCCCCACACTCCTAAGAGTTCAAATACACTCTCTAAAATACAATCTCTAGATGTCAACTCTTGGCATCTTCTCGCTTTCAATACTCTACTTCAACACTCTACTATTTTAAATCTCATAAATTATAGATCAATTCCAATTAAACCATCCACATTTAACCTACTCCTTACCTACTAAAAACTCTCAACATATATCACAATAACATATATATCACATACCCTTCCTGTTACTAATTCAGCTAATCATTAAACAATTTTAAAATATGAACAAAGATTCATCAGCTACTTACGAAATATAACCTGCTCCAAAAATGTCAATAACTTATGCACAGAAAATACTCCACTTCCATTATCCAAAACTATAAAACTTACTCAACAAATCAATACACTTTCAAATTTACCCTCTGGTTATAAAGATATTCAAAATTGCAATAAGTACATTTAGACAGAATTGCTTAACAATCATATCATCAAAACTAGCCAGAAGATTCTGACTTTACATCGCATCTTTCATCTCATCGAAAACAAACATAATACACATTCATGTCACAACACACTAGGCTCAATTTGCGGGCCATAATACAGTTTCTTCTGACAAGTGCACCATCCCATTCTATCACCTCCTTCCAAATCCTGTGAAACTTCACAGCCACTCATAGTGTTCTTATACAATTTATTCCAAAAATATAACAGAAAACCACCCTCGAAAATGAATAGAATAATCTTTAATATACTTAGACTCTTTAGACTTTTAACACTTGTATGTAAGGAAATTCTCTCTATATAAGATCTGTGTGAAAAGCACTTTTATTTCTCTTGCACCACAGCATCATTCTCCTTTCTAGACTCAAATTCCATTAACTCAAAACAATATAAGGATACTCATCTATTTATTATCACCAGAAAAAATTCAAAAAACTAACACTTTACCTGCTTCCTACTGAACCAATCAACTCCTTCATTCACAATGCACAATTTGACAAACAGTACTTAAATTCTATTTATCCAAAAACTTCTGAATCAATCTTTAATGTCCACTAGAAAACACATCAACCTCCCCTCCCCCATCGGTTTAACCACAATAGTCTCATCACATTATAAGTAATCTCAAACAAAATTAAATAATTTTCAATACTTAGTTCGCTCAAAGTTCTCAACTGACATTCAACAGAAAAAATCAACATGAACACCTCACCAAAAAGTACAAACTTCCGACTTCTCAACATGTCTCATCCCGTTTAAATTACTTCTAACAATACCCTCTCAGAACACTTGACGAAACTCATTTATTTCAACTTCCTCGCAATTGTAGTGTAATAGAACTAATGACTCCATAAGTCATCTATAATCAATCGCAATCTCTCGATCTTCACTCTTCACTCCCAACGAAGAATTTGACTCACAAATAGTTTCTATGATGACTAATCTTAGAATTCATCTAGAAAGCTAAGCAAAAGGCATTGCGCTTATAGCCTCTGAATCGCAAGTTACTTTTCTTCCACAGCCTCTCACTTCTTTCCTTTATCACTATATCCGTCATCCACTATGTCCTATATTTATCAACTCAACAGATCACAATCTGGATCATATTTTAGTCAGAAAAAAAAAGTATTAATTATAGAAACTGGTGTAGCTAATTCGTAAATTTTGCTTACGGCAACCTAATCAAAAATGTTATGTGTAAAATAGAAGACACTGCAACGCTTCTCCGGGAGACAACATATATTATTCCATATAGTAGTATTTACGAATAAGAAAAAACAAGTATAATTAAAAAAAAGTAAATATAGAATAGCGCAAAGATTTTTACAACCAACTATTATTAAAAGCGTTAGTAGACACACAACTTGCAACGTCTTTCAGTTCCAAATATATACTTTGCTATATTTAATTTATTTCAATAAACAAAAGACAGTATGAATTATCGAAAGGTAAATAGATAGGAATAGCGCAAAGAGTTTTACAAACGCACCTTTAGAATTATTATCACTTCATTCTAAAAGGATTACAATTGCATTCTTCAAATGCATGCAATCTGGCTTAAGATTTTTTAATTTGCTCAAATGTTTGTTCGAAAATTAAACTACCCAACAATTATTAGAACAAGCTTCTGCGAATACACGTAGACTAAAAAAGAGTAAAAATTAGCAAGGACGCTTAAAATTTGACTCAAAAACTTTACAAAGAAAGGAAAAGCAATGGAAATAAGAACTATAAATAAATCTATCTAATAAAGAACATATGAACAACCATGTAACATTAAGTCTACAAATATTTCAATAGAGTCATATTGTAAATTTTTTAAGTTGGAACGATTCCTAATCAAAAATGATAGAACACTTTCAATTATAAGAAAAGACTATTTCTAAATATTAAATCTTGTGTTCGATTTCAATATAATTTTGTAAATTAACGTCAAATTGGAAAAATGCAAAATCAAAAATAGAAGCCCATAATAAGCGCAGAGTTATAATTATTAATAATATGCACAAATTTATTAGAAAAAACTATATATATAAAATTCCATGAAGAGAATCGAAGCCAAGCCGTTCCTATAATTTCCCAGCGGTAGAACATTTGGCAAATCTATATGAATCACGGACTTCTCATCTCAACAGTGCAAACTATATTACCACTTCTAACTTTCTATATTATCATAGTAAATGTATAACAATTAAAATAATAAGAATAAATACTAATGATTATTTAAAAAGTAATTTAACAAGAATATTTGTATTAATGATTAATTTATATAAATAATATTATAATTAATATAATATAATATAAAATCACCGAGATAAATGAGAGGAAAGAATGACAACTAACCTTTCTATCTTGTAGGATTTCTGCCTATATAGAAATAGTCTCTATTCGCAACGTTCCTCTCACGTCCTAAATTTTATTTTTTTTTGTCTGATTATTAGAATCTGTAAACAATACACTCATCTTTATTAGTGACATAACAAAAGCACTATACCAAGGTCTATGTTGAATAATAGGATAAGAGCGCTTGAAATAAACTTTACAGCTCGGAATTTGAACAGTCGATTCACTCCTTTTTACGCAAATATAAAAGAATAGCCAAATATATCCACTCCTTCATTAGCCGCCTTCCCTCTCAACTCGTGTTTGAAATTTACATCGATGTATTTTCTTCAAATATATATAATATATAGATATAATAAATTATATATATAATATATATATAATATATAGATTAAATATATATATATAAATTATTATATTATAATATATATTAATAATAATATATAAATAATATATATATATATTAGAATATCATTTATTCCAGGACTAAATTGTATATAAACTTAGGTTTTATAATGAAATCAATTTCCATTTATATATATATAGAAAATCTTTATCAAAATCTGTTTATGAATATAAATATACTGACTGAATATATATTCATTAAACCAACCATCCCTTACCTTAATTAGTGGTTGTAATACATTAAAAAGTATACAGGATTATAACATATAACAAAGTCTGGTTTATTTAAAACTAATACATGGGTCAAGTATAATTCAATTTTCACTACATCTAACTCCTATCCATCAAAAATCCCATTGTATCTGCATCTAGATGTCTATGAACAGATAAGAGCATCAGCTGCTAGAAGATGACACACTACATACTCGATACAATAAATATAATAATATGATACCTATATTAAGATGACATATAGAAAAATTATAAAAGCATGTGGTAAAACATTATAGTCATGTCGAACATTAATGAAGAACACTCCCTATCCTCTAAATTTCTTCTAGATACTGCTTAACGATCAATTGTGAACATCAAAGAGAGTTAAAAAATAATAAATATAAAACTATAAATGAATATCGGGGAATATGTCATTTCCATATAATCGGATTTTCGCGGAATAAAGTTTATCTATACATGAACCCATTTTAAATTTTCTAATATAACATTGTTTAATAAAAATTTTTTCATAAGTAAAGACTTCTCTCTCCCTCTCTCTACCTCTCTCTCTCTCTCTCTTCTCCTTCTATAATATCTACTAATATATAATATTATATATATATTATATAATATATAATATATATAATATATATATATAATATATATATATATATATTATATATATATATAATATAATATATATAATATCATTAACATAGAGGTTTGTATGATGGGGAAATATGTAATATCAAAGTTAATAGTATTTCCACCAGAATGGTGTTCGAAGACTTAAACAGGTTAAAACCTTACAAAGACAATACAATCATAAACATACGCAACATTGAAAGCCCTCGGTATTTCGCACTGCCTTAGAGTTATACATTATAGAAAAAATTTTTATTATAAAAATTATATTACAATTGTAAAATAATAAAAAAAATTTTTTTTTTTTTTTTTTTTTTTTTTTTTTTTTTTAAATAATATAAAATAATAATTATATACGAACGATACTGAAAAGAAAAACAATATTAACATTTATTAAAAAAAAGTTGTATATAACTTACAACTCGAAAATATTAGCTTCCCAGTAATATGCGCTCGCTCGCTCTTCCCGGGTCCGGCCTCGCCGGCAACTCGCGTTCGTCATTCCAACTCGATCGTTAGAAGTTGAACCGTGATCAGCATATGATCTTCTCACCTTTTCTCATTTTGTAGAAAACCTGAGAGGGTCTCAGACTCATTGAAGTTTGGGAACTCAAATGAGATCTATGTTATAAAAACAATATAAGTACAAATATCAAATGTAAATCATTTACTAATCGACCACTCCACACCTACGTACCGTACCACACATACATCACTCATTTATCCGCATGCGAACTCCTCTGCTCCTTCTCTTCTTTCTACATCATCTTCGAGTTATCGTCTTCTTAACTTATTCTTGTTTGGGCCCCTTCGAGGTGGGTCTCAACTCAGTATAGGGGTTCTGAAACCAAAAATAAATCTACACGTAAAATAATGCACAACTACCAAATTCCATTTGCCCAACCACCACTCCGCTCCGCTCCGCTCGCCCATATGTTCGCAAATTAATTTACTACCATCATTTCATTTATCCTCTCCTAACACTCACCAAATTTTTATTCTAAGGCATAAATTAGCGCCCCACCCCTTTACTACGACTAAAACATTGATACAAACAATTTGCAACAATAAGAAATACCAAGTTGAGAAAACGATGACTCTAAAACCACTTTTTGCTTAAATTCATTCTATATTCATATAATACCCCCACCGCTTGAACATAGTATAAACACAATCTATTTTAGACATCATACCCTTGTTTACACCATCATGATAGGTTGCAGGGTACCATCTACGAAAAACCATGTGGCGTTATCTAAAACGCAACGCTGAAACCCACGCTCGGCCATACGCAATCGACTCGATATCAAAACATACAGACATCACCAGCTCGCTCATACCAGAATAAAATTTAGACAGTCTATTAGAAAAGTGGTAATATCAATACAACCTTGTTAAATAACATCGTGTAAACAGAATCATTTACATTGTCATTAACTATCTACAATTGGTATTCCTCAAGCATATATATATCAACTAGAATTAGAAATGTTACACTAACTCTTAGAAGGAAGCATCCTAGCATCTTCAAATACCATACGACCCTTACACTTAAATACTAGGATGACACCATATTAGCCGGTTCATATACCAGAGCATTCAGCTAAAATGCTAAAAAGGGGTAGGTAATAACTAAAGAGACCTAGCACCTTCTATATACAACCAATCGACTCCCGTACCCATACCTAAGTTAACACTAGATCGTTATTCTCAATACTCGCATCTAAACTAGAATATACCTATATCTATAGCCCATATTATCCATATACCTATACTATTACCATAGAACAGTTTAAGAGAGATGAGATGAAGTTGGAAGAAACAAAGCAAAGGATGGATGGAAATAAAATAACTTCATCCAAATGGTTGATACACTCAATAGATGTTATTTTCTTTGAAGTTATTCATCTATTGTACTCTCAGTATAGTGTTACATTCAATTCATCTGTTGATTAAGTTTAAATTAACTAATTTATTCTAATAATAATTCTGACTTCTCAATTTAGTGGCATTTTATCAAATCTATCACTGTATATCAAGTGGTCTCTTTTTGATACTTATGGATTTTTACCTATAATATGAAATCATTAGCAAATGAACCATGAGAAGTCGAGGAATAAAGACTTGGCTTATATGCGAATAATAACGACCGAAGATATGAACTATGACACTGGCATTTTTAGTTTGTCGTATTTCAACTAGTTACATACAAATCTTCACATAAAAATCGAAACCATGTAGGTTTCTTTCCATTACATTTGCTAAAAAAAATAATATAATATAAAATAATAATAATAATTAATAATAATAATAAAATAATATAATAATAATATAATAAAATATAATATAAATATAAAAATAAATATAATAATAATATATAATATATATAATAAGATTATATAATAAACTTCGCAAGTATTATATTCGTATCTTCGGTGCAAAGTTCTTTTGCTAATTCTCACGCAGTGGCTCCCCTCTCCTCCCCCCCCCCCCCCCCCCCCTCCCACCCTCCCCCATCTTATATACATTCAAACTTAGTATATCCAACATTTTCAGTGTTTCGACTAGTTAGTATATGTTAAACATAGGTATGTGGTGTGCTATGACCTACTCACTTATTTTTATATCTCTTATTATATAATTTATTATAGTTTTTTTAACACATAATTTTATAGATAAATTAATACATATATGAAGATAATATATTAATATATATATATATATATATAGTTATATATAAATATAAGATATATCATATATATGTATAGCTATCAAACCCTGCGACAAATCGAGGTATATCAAACGATTAGAACATTATTTTATACCTAGCTTGTATGACGTCGGTAAAGATACGACGATAAGTCACTATTTTGCGTGTACCTCGAGAGTATGCTATATCTTCTCTTCCCTCCGTTTTGTATGAAGGAAAGGATATTTTTTTTAAACCATAAGGACAATAACTACAATGCGAGGCGTAACATCAGATAAATAGTTTACTTTACAATTCGTCCTAATGGAACAACGTATACAACCTAGTATTAACAATAAATTTCTTATCTTGATCTATCACCTCGAGTTTGGTCGCAAGGTTTAACCCCTATAATATAAATATATATAATATAAATTAAATTTATAATTATAATATAATATACAATATATATATATATATCTAGTTATATATATACTAATATATATACTATATAATAGGTTGGGTTAAAACAAACTAATAAATTATATAAGATTTTAACATGCTTTAACTGTCAAACTAATAGACACCATAAATATTTTAACGATAAAACAAACTAGAGCACAACTGAAATTGATCATGGACTACATAAGGTTGAAATAGGTAACAATAATTTAAACGAGAATGATAATGATAAGACAAATCTCTTTCGAAAAGTTAAAGATCTTTGAATTGTTTAATTATATAATTATATTATAATTATTAAGTATATATTATTATATTAATTATATATATATTTTTATTAGATTATAATTATATATATATATTAAATTATTATATATAATATTATTATTTTATTCAATAGCAAATAATAAGATTCAATAAAGAACACACACAAGTAATCTTCTTGTGAAATGTATGTAAAGTAGTAATATTCGGAACCATCAAACAATGCAGTTCCATAATCATTCTCGGGTCTTATATCACATATTACCATCAATTCTATTAATCACTCACTCTCATGTTCATTGCTAATAATATCATATTAATAAAGGGATAAAAATCAATGACTACAGATACAAAAAAAGAAATTGGAAAGATCACACATACTACATTTGAATAAAATTGCCACTAAATTCAGAAAACGGTCAACATTATATTAGCAATAAAACTTCATCTCAACTAGGTTACATCAATCAACATTAAATCAAGAGTTAAATTGAAATGTCAACAAATACAATAATTGAGATGTAACATAGATGGGAAAATACCTTCAAGAAATATTAACATCTAGAGAGTAACACACCATTTGGGAGAATTAATCTAACCAAACCTGCAAATTCATAAGGCCACTTTTTCTTTCACTCAGAAGGATGCGCCTGACGGCAAAAAAATGTTATCCTATAGTATAGGCATATAGTATATATATATGCATATGATATAGTAAATGACTATAGCTATATTCTCTTCTAGCACGTGCAGCAATTGTTAGGAAACACCGATTCTTATGTTACCCTAGTTATTGGTTCGGGAGTCGATTGGTATATTAGAATGTGCTAGTCTTCCTTATCGAGTATTACCTACCCCTTTTCTAGCTTTCTAGCATACATTCATCACTAGAAACGCTATAATGTGTCTATCCTAGGTATAAGGACAGAATGTCTATTAGTGATAATTAGAAGATCTAGGATGCGTCCTCCGAATAGTGTCCCACCCCTTTCTAACCTGTCTAGTGTGAGATATATATAGAATACAACGCATATTGTATCGATTAGACATAATCACACGAAATCGATCCTGTAGTTTCGACGGAATCGTCATCATAACAAGAGTTAGTATTAGATATTACCCTACCCCCCTTTCTAATGCACCTGTTAACATTTATTTCCTGGAGCTATGAAGCGAGGCCGTGATGTCTATATTTTTGAGGTATCCGAGGTCGATGCCTATTCCGACGTGGCTTTTCACGTTGCGTATTTAACGCCCCCCCCCCCCCCCACAGACCCCACACCAACATGGTCGTTTTTAGAATGCGTACCTTCGGTCAAAAACTATCATGAAGTGTCACTAACAGGGTAGAATTCTCAAAAAGAAGATTCCCTACTACTTTCCGAACGCCAGGATATCCCCGGCCCAGCGGGGCGTATTTATGGGGGCAATAATATACAAAAATACAATATCTTAGGCAAAAAGATCGTAGAGTCTTCGTATCTTTCTCAACTTACGTATGGTTTCCTATATGTTGCAACAGTTTGTATCCAATGGGTTCAAGTTCCTACTCAAAGGGGTGGCGCCCCGCCCCCTTAAATTTTAAAATGGACTTAGTAAAGTTAGCATGAGATTAGTATAGAAGAGAAAAATGAAATAGAATGCATGTTAAATATTGGCGAACCATATGGCCGGAGCCGAGCCGACCGATGGTGCTTGCACGTCCAGAATGAATCTCTCCAGCTAATATTATAAAAAATGAAGTGTCATGCAATCAGTTTTCAACTGGTTATGAATCATTGTTTGGTTTTCAGAACCCCCAAAATGATTTGAGACCCCCTCTCGAAGGGGCTCCCCTAAAAAAGAATAAAAGCTAGGGAAGAAGACAAAAAGATGAATTAGAAACGAAAGAATAAGAAAAAGAAGCAAGGGTCTCGCAATCGATAAATAAGTAGTGTAGTACGACGGTACGGCTGTGACCGGCTACGAATATAAAAAATGTACTTACATCTTGAATAGTCTGTATATAGTTTAATAACATAATCTCTTTTGAGTTCAAACCTCAATGAGGTCTGAAACCCTCTTCAGGCTTCTACTGAAAAGAAGAAAATCGGGAGGAAGATGCATTATGGCTGAATCACGGTTTAACTCTCTAACGATCCAGGATGACGAACGCAGGAGTTTCCCCGCCCCAGCGCGCCCCCGCCGAAACGACGCGGACCCGCACGCAATATTCCTGCCGAAAACGCTAAATTATTCGTATTGTACTAATATCACTTTTTTTATAAAAATGTGTACGAATACTTTTATTCTTCAAGTATCCTTTTCGTGTTACTTATTAACAGTTATTTATTTATACTTAAACTTTCTAATTTTTTTTTTATATTTTACAAAAACCATTACTTGTTTAAAATTTTGAATTAAAAACATATTTTTTCACTTAAACCTATAACTCAATAGACTACGCAATACCCCAGGGCCCCTCCCTTCACCTGGCATGCGCTATCTTACTGCTATTTCTACTGTAAGTTTAACTTTCAAGCACCGAAACACACATTCTGGTGAAAAAAATACTCAATAAACTTTGAGATGATAATATAACTATATGTATATATATATATATAAAATATATATATAATAATAAAATTATATATATATATATATATATATATTATATATATATTATATATAGAAATATATAATTATAATAATAATAATATATATATATTCTGTATATAGGTATATGGAAAGAGAGAAGAAAAAGGAGAGAGAGAGAGAGAGAGAAATGAAAAGTCCGTTACATATAAGAATATTTGAGCATTAAGATATGAATAATTTACAAATTTTAATGGTATAAAATAACTTCACTCCACCGGAAAAACACCTGATGTCCCCATTGGCATGAAGATATTCCCCCATATCTCATTCTTATATTTTATATACAATGAGAACTTTTTGATTCATTCAAATCTGATCGATTAACACTATCTAGGAAGATATTTCATGATAGTAATGATCTCAACTTTAATCTTCCAGGGACTTAGGTTTTTAAACACATTGCTGCTCCCAAATCTTATATATCCATCTAAATAGTATATACTTATATCTTTATGTTATATCGAAATTATCCTGTCCTCTTTAGGCACTGATGCTCTTACTCTTAAACCATAGACATACATCAGTAATGATATACAGATCATTCTTTGATGTCCTGCGGGTTAGATGCCTAGTCGAAAATTGAATTATAATGACACTGTTATACAGGGTTAAAATAACCACACCTTAATATATAATTCAACTATACCTTTTAACTTTATACAAAACCGATTATTGAAATATAGCTGAAATCAATAAACAACAATTCATTTATTCATGAAATATTAAAAGGAATAACTTTTTAGACACTTTATCTTACAGATAATTACCAAGTGGAAATTTTATGAATCATAACTGTTACATTCTAGTTAATCTGTCTGGAGATAAATATATGATATATGTATATAATATATTATATATATATATATATATATATATATAATAATATTATATATATATATATATATTATATTATATATATATATATAATATAGAGGTATATATATATATATATATATATATTTATAATATATTTATAATTTAAGAAAAATACATCCAGTGATAATTTCACCGAGAATTAGAGAGGGAAGACTGGCAATCGAAGGAATGGATATATTCTCTCGTCTTTTATATTTTCGTTGAGAAAGGACGGCGTGACCAATCGCTGGGTCGCAAAAAAATCACGAAGCTGGTGTAAAATTTAATTCAAGCCGGTCCTTTCAAATCTATTATTCACATAGCAACCTTGGTAATTTAATATGGCTTTTTATACTACACTAATCAATATGAAGTGTCTTGTATTACAATTTCCTAATAACACTCAAACTAAAATTACAAGGATGAAGGCAACCGCTTTCCAACCCATAAAGACCTATTTCTAAAGTAATCGCGCAAAAACTCTACAGATTATGAAGGGAAAAAGTTTACTTATTCCTTCCCAGTTTAAAAAGTTTCCAAAACTAATTATTAATTTATATTATTATAATATCTATTTATAATAAAATTTAATCAATAAATTTATCTATTAGTTAATACTAAGTAAATTACTTATATTCAATATATTAGTAATTATCATCTGCCTTATTATTTAAATTGTTATACATTTACTATGATAATTATCGAAAAAGCTTCAGAAAGTTGGTAATAATAGTTTGCACCTTGTTGCAGATGAGAAAGTCCACGACTCATATCATTTGCCCAATCTTCTACGCTGGAATATATATAAGGAAACAAGCTGGGCTTCGACTTCTCTTATCCATTGGAACTTATATATATATAGTTGTTTTCTATAACTAAATATCCAATAAATTAATCATCACATAAATAAACTCTATTTATTTAGTTTCCCTATTTAATTGATCTTGCCAATTATTATCCAATTTACGTTAAATTAAACACAATTATATGAATCAACACAATTTAATATCTTAAAATGTTCCCTTTTCTTAAAATCTAAGTTGTTCATCATTTCTATCAAGAAAATCTTCCATCTAAAACTTTGTTAGATAATCTATATCTTACAAGAGCTCTTCTTAAGTATTACAATTTTTTCTATCTTGTGAGCAGAGACAAATTACTCACAATGGGAATGCGAAAATTTGCTATGTCTTCATTATTGAATCGAGTCACATTTTATTAACAGTTCAATCCGAATTTCTAAACTCTCTTTTTAGTCTACTTCGTAAACATCGCAAAGCTTGTCCTAAATAATGTGAGTAGGTTTAATACCACACTCAACTATCCACAAAGTAGAAATTTAATTTTCATAATCACTATAGCAATGTAATTATTGCCAATTCTAAATAACTTTAAGAATGAGAATAAAAAAATTCTTACAAAAGTGTAATTTTTAACAATAGAAATTTTCACACTATACTTCCTATTTCGAAAACATACTGTTCCTTTTTCCTCTTATTCGTAAAAAAATAAGATTAAATATATTGCACAAGTATAAGTTGTAAACTCTTGAAAACGGTTCCAGAGTTTGTGGGTTGTGCTACATACGAAACACGCTTTTTTAAAAAATAAAATAGGTTTGGCGTTGTAAAAACTCTTTGCCGTTTCCTATCATTACTCCTCTTTTCTAATAAATTCATACTTTCCTTTTTTTCTTATCTAAAAAAGTTTTTTATAATTATGGTGCTAAGTATATATTTATTAACTTGAAAAGGACTACGCAGGGTTGTGTGCTATATTGAAAAAGCTTTTAACTAAAAAAGGTCCGTCTTGAACAACAATTCTTTGCGCTATTCCTAAATGTTTTATCCTCTTCTATAAATTCAACTTTTCCTCTTTTTCCTTTATCGTGAAAAAAGACTGAACAGCGCTATTTCTGCTTCGCAATCCTGGCTTCACTGAACACTATCATAGGATCATAGGATACAGAGAATCATCACTCAAAGGAAAAGAAAAGCCTCGTAGAGTGGGTGGAAAAAAGTAAAAACCATGCGACTCAAGGCATCTAAAGCGCAAAAAACGCTTTTGCTAAGCCTTCTCAGATGAATCTTCTAAGATTCCAGTCCACCTGCTAGAATCTATCTTGATGAGGAATCTTCGTCTGTAGAGTGAACAGTATTATAAATCAACGAAAATCTGCGAGTCTATCTCATCAACACGATGCAACATTTTAAATGAAGAGTATTAAGTCTCTCATTACATCTACATTGAAAGATAGTTCACGAAATCAGACCAACTGCCAACGTTTCGTCCCACAAGTCCGCTTCTCGCAGGTATTTCGGTCTCACGAAAAAGATTACACTATATTGAAGAATTTTAAGCCACACAAGAACTTAAAATTCCAGCTCTTAAGTGTCAAAACTTTTCTGATGCTGAGAATATAAACATTCGTTCAATCTTTTCTTCCTTAATTAGACGCTTAGAAGGACCTTTCTGACGAGCAAACTTACTATTATTGAAAAGTAATCTTCAAATTTTGCTTGAAGATGTGCAACACTTAACTAATGTTATGAAACTATTCTGTTCTGGCTATCAAAATCCTGAGAGTGTATCGATTCCTTTCTATGGACACAATTCTTCACAGAATTGATCACACCGTTTTGGGAAATAGAATTTGAAGGTACTCGGTTCATTGTGTCAGATTCGTGCAAATTGCATGAACTGAAGGTTCGATTTGACTTCCTGATGCGAACAGCAGTAAAACCGTCTGTATCACTTAATACTGGACAAGCTTCTCCTATATTCCTGCTAACTCAAACTAAAAACTCAATTGAGATCCTTCACAATTATTTGAGTAACTATGAACATTTTGAAGTCCCTTCCCCCATAGAAAGACAGGAAATAGAACTGCTGGTGTAGCCAAGAGAAGATTAGTGCCCTTCACAACAGAATCTTCATAACAAATGAGAAAACTTCTTCCCTCAACACTACAAGTGAAAAAAGTCTTAAGAGTCTTAAAGTTACTATTCCAAAATTCTTCTCTTCCACTCTTCAGGGGTGTGTCTTCTTCGCTTCATCATTTTATGGGGAATGCCAAACTTTGTAATAAAAACACCCCACAGATGAGGCTGTGAAAGTTTATCCAAACAGGTAGTTTGCGAAGGACGCGCATAAAACTGAATGTGTGCAAAACTTCCAGCAGAGAACATTAACTTCAAATGCCTGCAAAAAATTTCCTAGTCTCCTTTGCACTGCAAGAGTGGTGCTCACTAACTGCTCTTTTCTTCAAAGCAAAGAATAAGCAAAAAGAAGATCGTGCAGATGTCTCCACAAGTCAGCCATCTACTTCTTCAGCGCTCAGTTCTTTATGATAAAATTTGTTCACCAATATGTTATAAATACAGTAACACTCATCTGCCAAATCTCCGAAATTACCCTTAAAATTAAAAAGAGTGGATAAAATTTTAACTGCAAGATGTCTATTGGTTTTGTTCGCACTAAGTTTTTCTCAGCTGTTATTTGGATAAAATGTTGTTGCAATGCATTCTCTGCCTGTGCACACCAGTTCCATTAAGACATTTTTGGGAGACCAGGTTAGGTCATTTCGTGAAGTCGACCTAGATATGAACATCTGTTGTTCAAATTTCATAAAAAAATCTGTTTTAATAGATCCTAGTCTTGATGTTAGCTTCACAGTGAAGGAACTCATGGGTGCTATCAATAATGTTTCATATGGATATCATGTTGCAGACCGTTTTTATGTAGGTAAACACGGAAGTAGCGTTTCAAATGTTATTGGTTTATGAATGATGTCTAATCTCTCAATGAAGCACTCAAAATATTAGAGTCTTTAAGTTAGACCATTAACCTCCATGTTGGTCCCATTGGCCCAGCAAATCGTTTTACCCATCTCAGAATGCTCATTTTTAAGAAGAAGCAATCTAAGAGATCGTACAGGGAGGATAGTAGAACACTTACTTTCGTCATTTCTAAAATGACAACAGCAAAATCCCGAAAGCTTCAGTGAACACCATCTCGATCCTCTGGCATCTTATTTGACCTCTTTGCAACACAAATCATTTAGATGTCTTATTTGTCATAGAAAACATCTACAGCCTATCAGAATCATTAGTATAAATGAAACATCAATCAGCTTCTATCGACGAAGTTTCATTCAAAATTCTATAAACATCGAGGTTAGAAGGAATAAATATTATCTTGTGACCCTGGTATGAAAATATTCTCAATGAAGTGCCTTCTAATAATCATGTAGCTAGCTACATTGCGTAGAGTTAAAAACGTCTGGAAAGACAGGGTCTCTCATCTGCATCAATATGTCTGCTAAAATTAGCTTCATTAATTAGCCTATTCAAGATCACCTCCAACTATAATAACTTCAATTCATTACTGCGTCCCGTAATAAAGACTGCTGAGCAATAAACAAACCGCCCAGTCTCACTGTAGTTTAAGAGTGGTGGTTTCCGTCTTTAATCAGCCTCATCATCATGAGTGATCTTTTGAACTCTCTCTCCGCCTTCTCATTTCTTAGGTACAACAATATTTTATTGCAGACTATTCAAAGCTTCTGCAATACGTCTCAAACTGGAGAGAACAAAATAGATTTTTCCATGTGAACAGAAACAAACGGTTTTGTTACCATCATATTTGGATTAGCAGTAAGTCCTTTCGTCTTGAATGCAGTCATTCGTCATCATGCTGATCAGTATAATCTGACTTGTTCATTTCTCCTGGAAGAATAATCTATATGTTGATAATTTCTGCTTTACACATTCTTCTGAGAACTAATTAAAAACATTTCTTTCCAGCCATCTCTCGTTGAAGAGGGTGTCTTGATCTTTCGTTCGTGGAACACTAATCCGGACTAGTATTGAAATGAAAAACTTTTGCTCATCAGTGCCGGAGGAAAAAGTATTATTATCGTAATCTCAAAAGACATCTCAAGTTGAGTATTAATCACTTCAGTCCTTACTTCAAAAGCACTACTTTTGAGTTCAAAATTGTTGTTGCTTTATTATTATTTATTCCTTGTTTCTAAACACTGATTATCTCATGAAGACATGGGAAAAAGAAATGAAATGAGATGATGAAGTGGACAGAGAAATAAAAATTCCTGAAAATTTTAAAATCTGTCTGGCCTTAATGAAATAACGTTCCAAGATCATGTTTAGTCATACTGATTAAAACTTGTTCTTTGAATATTTTTGACGCTAGCACAACAGTCTATGGTTTGTGGTTATATATTCTTCAAACTGAATATCTCAGATTTTATGGGTAAATTAAATGCTCCTCTTGAAAGAAAACATGCCTTCTTTAATGACTGTCTTTTCTTGCATTAAAAGGTTGCCTTCAGTTGAAAAGTTCCTGATGTTCAGTTTCAGACCGTCAATATATTTTCTGATTCGCAAATAACTTGCAATGGATTCTGAACAAAGGACAAAAAAACAAGCAAATGTGAAGCATCTTCATTTTCATCAGCAGCTATGGTATTCTTCATAAAAAATAATTTTCACTCCATCACAAATTTTGTATTGCATCTGGAATGGAAAAATCCCGCCGACTACTTCAGAGGAATAACCCTCTCTGGAATTCAAGAAAACTCAATTTTTTCTCGGGCGATTGGCTTGTTCTGATCTTCATATTGCCTAGTTTTGAATAAAAATTCCAGGAATCGATCCAGTGACCCCGTATTTTCCATAGTGGAAGCCAAAGATCCTCCAGTACTAAATATGTCAAAATTATTCAAGCTGGGTCTCTTTCGTGTTTGTTCCTGCTCTTCATATTTTTGGCTAAAACAAGAATATTAGGCAATAATATCGATTGGATGAGAAAGCTCTTTTATATTGCATAAATATTATGCAACAGGAGACTTTTGAGAAGAAATTTCTTTTGAAAGGCTCTAAACAATTATTCATCTACGACTGATAAGAAACCTCCAATCTGGTAACAGATTGAATCTTTTTCTGATATAATGTCTTTAAAACCAAGGAGTCGTTTGCACGATCTAGATTTCTATGAATTTGAGGGGCTGAACCTGTCGTTGTGAAAAAATGCCCATCTACTCACTCTAATAGTGAAGATGCTCATTTTGCATGGGAGCATTTAGGGCATCAATCTACACTACAAATCCCCCTTAAAGATATTGGATAACATCAGCTCGAGGAGCTATTAAATTCTTTTTGATTGTGTGGTTTGTAAAAAATTTAATACTTTTGCTTTCCAGTATCCTAAGTTTACAAATTTTTCTAAAGCTCAGGTAGATTTTTTCCGTCCATTTAAACATGTAGGAGTAGACTTTACAAAGCACTGGTGGGTTAAGACCAAAAGTTCCAATAAATCTCAAAAAATGTTTCTGATTATATACACTTGTCTCCATATAAAGCAATATTATCTGGTCAAACTATCCAACTCAATTTGTTACAATCTTTCCAGCGTATTCATTAATGCATCTTCCTGAATGCTCTATAGTGATAAGCACGAACATTCCGCAAGACAGACGCTATTGAGACATTTGCTGTATCTGAAGAGTAGCGAGTGCTGCGAAAGACAATCACATCACTCATAGCGCATTCCTCTTTATGCATTCACGGAGCGTGAGAGGCTATTCTAACTCCGTATAGTTCAAGAGTTGTCCTGTACAGACTATTATCGGTCGTCTTCTTTCTAGCGATATTTCGACTTTTATCACTGTACTACTCAACATCACACGCTAGTTATTCTCGCCACTACTTACACTCAAGTGAAATATGTGATCCTCTCACGCGCCAATTGTTTTAAAGCCCCTCGAAGAACAAGTATTGTATTCCAGCCCATAGTTCAGAGAACCTTTGGAGCCTCTCACAAAGCTCGAGAATCTTATTAGGGCAATCACTATCTTCAGAGAAATTTAGATTCAGAAACTCGTTGGGTATAATGAGTATCTGCTACGTCTTCGAAGACCTAGCAGAATCTATATCCAAATCAATGAACAATCTTAAATTGGTGATGTGTAACTTATCAGAGATCCGTTAAGAAAGACCTGTCATGGCAGATGGCATAGTACACAACTGTTACCTGAGATGAGGGAAAGTCGCTTCGTTTTTGTCAGAACTTCTGGAGGTCAAGTCAACCTATATCCCATAAACTCTACCCACTTGAACTGTCTCTTACTCATAATGTATCCTGTACAGAATTCTGCTTCTCTTCACCTGAGCGCCTCTGCAGGAGTTATGATCTCCAGTTCTCCTGATGCAAATCCTTAAGTCAATATGAACAGAAGACATGATCGCCTATCAGAAACTGCTTTACTGCTTAGAAGACAGTTGTTCATGTCTCGACGAATCTGAAGAAGAAATCTCTTCTTGAATCTCCTTGTATTTTATGACGCCTACGTCAAAGTAGGGGTTTCATCTCTCCCCGAGGATTTAAGAAAATACATCATCGTGTAAATCATCCAGAATTAGAGAGGGAGGTGACGGCTATCAAGAACTTATTATTCCTTGCTCTTTTTTTAATTTTTCGTTAGAAAGACTTGACCAATCGCTTCTCCAAAATTCACGAAAGCTGTTAAAGATTTAATTTCAACCGGCTCCTTCATCTATATTCAAATATAGAACCTTGGAATCTAATAGTGGATTTTTTAGCTACACTAATCAATAGGAAGGTCGATTTTTAACAAATTTTCTAATAACACTCAGAACTAAATTTACAAGGATGTGAAGAGGCAACCGCCTCCGAACCCAATAAAAGGATCCTTTTCATAATCAGCCAAAGAAACTCTAACAAGATACGAAAAGGTTTATTTCATTCTTCCCTCTCATTTAGTCCTCGTCGTTGATTTATATTATTAATTATATCAATCTATATATCTATTTATAATAAATTAATCAATTAAATTATCTATTAAGTAATATTTGAAACCTATATCTTTTATTACGTAATAATAATTAGTAACTTATTAATTTAACTCTTAGTTAAATTGTTACATATTACTATGATAAATCTATCAAAAGCTTCAGAAAGTTGTATAATAGTTTGCACCTTGATGCAAGAAGAAGCCCACCTGACTCATATTCTATTTTGCCAATCGTTCTACGCGTTGAATATATATAAGGAACAGCGTTGGCTTTCAATTCTCTTTCATTGATAATTATATATATATATTTTTGTCTATAATCGTAAATATCACATGGCTTATCACATGTAAAATAAACTCTATTTATTTAGTGTTTCCTATTATTTATCTGCCAATGGATTTCCAATTTGACCCGATAAATTAAAAAAAATATATTGAATCGAACAAATATTTATTAATATATGTTAAAT
This sequence comes from Trachelipus rathkii, assembly GCA_015478945.1. Taxonomy (NCBI): domain Eukaryota; kingdom Metazoa; phylum Arthropoda; class Malacostraca; order Isopoda; family Trachelipodidae; genus Trachelipus; species Trachelipus rathkii. The sequence goes on along the minus strand of JABUQX010104281.1, from coordinate 19,723 downwards.
TAATAATGAGGTGAAATTTTATGAATCATTTACTTTAATTCTGGTATACCATTTAACTTGGCATGAATAAATATATTATATATTATATAGATAGTATTATATATAATATATATATAGTATATATATATAATATATATATATATATTATAATACTAGTATTTAGAATGGTGGTAGTAGTAGGTATAGTAGTAGTGAGTAGGGAGGTAGATAGGTGGAGTAGATAGTGGTGGGTATGATCCAGTCCAGGGTAGGCTGGCTAGATGGGAAGACAGAGGTGAGCCGCCGACAGGTATTGGGTACGTGTGCGAGGAGCGAGAGCTGGTGCCCGTACCATTTGCTCATTCAGTTGAAGAGGCAGGGATGAAGTAGTGAATATAAAATTTGGGGAGGTAGGGGGATGAGAGTATACCGGGGTGGTCGTGGGACCAGAGGACATTTAGCGTATAGTTATATAGTATACGAAGGGGGAAGAAGGAATAATTATTGACTCTAGAATGGATAGTGCTTATTAGTAGAGCGAATTTCATAAGAATCGGGAGGGTTTTATATGATTGATTCTTGGGACGAAAACTTTTGTCGTATATTGAAGGGAATTATATTAATTTACCCTGGGAGATATATTTTATTGAAATAATTACTAAGGTTATTTTCTATGAGTCGCTTTAAATAATTTGAAATTATAATTTTTTTTATTACGAAGTGTTTTTGTAAATTCCAATAATGTATCACGAAATTAAAAATTTTTTCGTATTTGTTGAGTTGGAAATATATATATTTTCGTAAGTGACAAAGATGAAATAAAACTCTAGTCATATTCCGAAGAGATAATGAAACAATAATAACAACTAATATTTTTTATGCCTGGAATATATACAGTACATCCTACGTGCAAATAATACTATGAAGCAATATAATAAATAAAAACAATAACAATACGCATATAATATATAATAATATATAGATAATAATAGAAGCAGGGGGGGTATTATCTAGCACACTAAAAGAAATGATGATTGAGAGAATAAATGAATATGAATAATAGAGAGAGAGAGAGAGAGAGTGAGGGAGTGATGGAGGGATGGGTGAGCGAGCGGAGTGGGGAGATAGTGCGCTGGAGGTGCGAGGAGTGCGGAGAAAGAGCAGTTGCGCGAGAAGTAGAGAGAGGTAGTGCCTAAGTTCTTGTTTTCTGGGTTCAGACAACAAGGAATACAGATAGGATTCTAATAGCAGAGAAGTGTCGTGAGTGGAGGAGAGTACTACAAGACCAGGGTAAGCCTCTGATGCTGAGGATTCTAGAGGAAGTGGGCGGGGGGGGGGCGGCGACAGTAGAGCGATGGGGAATCTACAGAGACCACTAGGTACGAGGTTTACGGGTGCACGGAAATCGGAGTAAGTTACAAAAGATCGTGAAACTCGGTTGACTTCGGTCCAGTAATTATTTGTATTATGGTGTACGGCGAAAAATCTATGGATGGTATTAGGGTAGTAGGGTATAGTATGATATTGGATCGATAAAGCCGATCAATGGATGAGTGAGTATAAAAATGATTAAGGTAGAGGCTTTGTAATGAGTTAAGTGGGAATAGGAGAGGAGAGAGAGATGGAGAGAAGGTTGGCAGCGATGTTGTCTATTGTATAGTAAATTCTGAGACCACGGAGGAGCTAGGGATCAGGGGTATTTTTTAGATTATTCAAATAAGATTTGTTAATTTATATAGTATATTTTAAGAGAAGTAGTATAGGAGAAATAGGTGGAGTCATGTAGCAGAGTAGTGTAGGGATGTTACCCAATACATTTTTATGACAAGGAATCAGTTTGTGGACGAACTGAAAAGTGCAGATAGTTTTGATAGTGATAAAAGAACTTCTTTATTTATAAATTATTGTTGATCTTTTATTATAATACATTCTTTTGGAATTTATTCGAGGGGAGTGGTGAGGCGGGGGGGACTAAGCAGGATGATGTCTCATTTTGTGATGAGCGGATAAATTGTGTTGATGCCTACTATCTAATGAGATATTTGGATCGTGAGAGGTAGAGTGCGTGAGATGAAGTGCGCGCGCGAGAGAGTGTTAACTTTCCCAAGGTTTCCCCTTTTAGCGTTTTGCTTATTACTTTTGAGTAAAGAGAGATTTTTTTCCTGTGCAAGAATAAACACAAAATAGAGGTAGGGCACAAGTGATAGAAAGTGGTAGAAATAGTGGTAGAGCTTTAAGCTGGGTTCACCGAGAAAAGGAGGTAGAGAGGAGAGGAGATTTAATGAAGCAATGCGAACTTCTCCAGATACCAATAAAATCTTAATATCTAAAACCTTCTGATGCTGAAAATAAGGGAAGCGACTTCACATGTAATTAACGCACCCTTATATTTGTTATTCGGTGATTATTCATTGACTAAAGATTTTCCGGTAGGCGAAATCGGATGAATCCGAAGAGGTAGTAACTTATTCGGATAGAAGAGGGGGGGGGTGCGAGAGGGAGTAGTGTAGGTCGGAAGCTGGTGTGGGTCACTAGTCAAAAATTGAGTTCATTCCAATTAGGAGGCAGACTCAGATCAGAGAGGACTGAGTCGATATTAGGTAATGTCAAAACACTTATCAGAAGAAGACGATAGGAGGGGCGGAATCGAGAAAGAGCGTGAAGCCTTTTTTCTAATGGGCGGCAGAGAGGAGAAGGGTTGTCAGATGACCGTTAGGAGGGATCGCCTAAGTTGGTCGCCGAGAGAAGCGCGTGGCGTGGAGGATGAGGAGGGAGGGGCGGATGAGCCGTACGACAGAAGTCGGCCTGAACAAAGATCACGGGTAGACGGGAGGGAAAGGTTCCAATGGTCGGTTGAGAATTTAGTAAAGGAAAAAGCAGTCTCGACCTGAATGTAGGAATGGGTCGTGGAGAGACGCCTCGCGAGAAATCCGGCGGGCTGAACGTTAAAAATGTATGGGTGGGAGATCGATTAGGAGGGGGAACAAGGGGGGTCGGTGCAGTGAAGATGATGTAGTGTGGAGAGGGGCGGAGTGGGAAGATGAATCTGTGTAGAATGTCTGGTACTTATGACTCGGGATAATAGCAAATTTAGAAGGGGAGTCGGTATATTGTTGAAAGACATGATGAAGGAGTAGGAGTAGTAGTCTGCTCGTCCCTCCGACTGTTTATAGTACGTAGGAAAGAGGCGAGGGTTTACGATAGAGTATAATTAGATTGAATAACCATCATCGAGATTACTGAAGGTTGGTTTAATTACAAAGTTGTACTAGTGCAAAAATAAGCGAAATTTAATAGAAAGTCTGTAATTGGATTTAAAGTTAATTTGGTTGAATGGGTCGACTCCTAAATTTGAAGGTATAGAAAAATTATCGAAAGTTTCAATGGCAATTTTTGGCAACTCATCACGTGTTTGATACAGGATATTTTTTATCCCATCAGGATATGAACAATATTGTAATTTTTTAATTACAAATGACTTAGTCTATCTTAGAGCGGGAGTAGAGCCATCGTAGCGATGTTGGAGAGTGGTGATATTAATTTTGTTTCTCAGGACATTGTGAAGAAAAAATTCACATTTCAATATAGAAAAATATGCCTGTTCCTAAGAAATTTGACCTTTCATTCGAAGAGTTCAATGACATAGGTATACAAGTAAATGTTAGAGTGTTGGATTCATTTGAAATTACTAACCAATTGACACTTAGGGGCACACCTGTTAGCTGAGAGAGAAGGATATTTCAGATATGAATATCAGTATTTTGGAAAGCCTATTTTTTCAAGGTACTTTAAATGTTTATAAATACTTAATACAACTGATCAATATGAAAGATGTATGGCAAAAAGTGTAATCTAGGTATCTTTAAGTATAATTGAAAATGTTTAATTTCAAAACGTTGTCAAAGGGAATTTAAATGTAAACCGTTTTTTTTCATCTCATTTTTCTCCAATTGAAGTTCTGTGTAAATGTATATACTTATATATATATATACTATCATATATTGTATATATTAATATTTACTGTATTATATAGGTTGTATAGGTTATATATATCATTCTTATATATTAGTGTTTATAAGGTAAATACGATATATATATATAATATACGGGAGTAGAGTATTATATAAATTATATATATATATATCGAAATAGAAATATTTTTTGGGCTGAAATGTACGAATATATTTTTGACGATGAATAAGAAAATCCTGGTTAAATTTTTAACAAAAGTATAGCTCCAGCTCCAGCCCCAACTCCATTTCAAGCTCCATTTCCATTGTCCTAAATGGGACTTATATTATTATTAAATGAATTAATATTGTGGAATTTCAAGTCGTAGCAGATTATAAAGGTACTTTTTCTTTATGCAGTCTTTATAGACGTACGGATATTAAATCTAAAATATCTCGGTGCAAAATTGCACCGACTCTCAGAGCAAGTTTTTATTAATAAATTTATTGTGAGAGAGAAAGATTATTAAGATTATGTTAGTTATATTATTTAATACATTATAATAAAATGATGTCAGTGCAATTACGACCTCTCAACTACAATTGGACCAACACTCGCGAATAATTCACTGGGATCCTGTTTTATGAAATATGGCCCAAGTGGCAAATATGGGGAGGGAAAATATAAAAATTGTGACGGGACGAGTAAATTCCATCACCCCAAAAGAAGCCATCAACAGAAAGAATATATATTCTGTGTCGGGTAAGTTTTGGTTGGAGGCAAGAAGTAATATTAGAAAGTAAGGTAGACGTTCATTCGCCATAACTGGTCTGAAGGATAATGGATTGTTGAATGGGCGGTTGTGTATCACACTGAGGCCATATATAATATTAAAATTAACTCTCACGTCTTTGCACCTTCTATGTTTCAGAGAATTATCCGACTAACAGAGAGGGGCAACAACCTGGGATTTATTAAAAGGGGTGGTTTTCCTTTTCTATTTTTTTTTTAAATAAATGAGGAATGGTAGATACCCGAACCGACGCAAACCGAAGGTGAATCCAGGTTCCCAAAGGGAATTTTTAAACGGGGGAAACCCTCCCCCAAGAAAATTTCATCCCAAGACATACTGTTTCTCGAAGATAATTATAAGGGCGTCTTCACTTTATTTCTGAGAGTAAATGTAATTTTGAAACGAATATACAAGGCACCTTGAAATTACATTACACGTCAGTATGTCCCGTTCACCTTTACGTGATAATCATTTTCTCCCATAATGCCGACAATATAGTTTAAACTTGAAGAGTCCATGGACACTGCTGAGGAGGAATACACAGATTCACGTATGAATTAACATTATTAGTAGGAAGTTAGGAGATTATTGTTAGTAGTAATAGAGCAACATTAAATTTATATGATAAGTTTTTTGTAGTGTTCTAAATGGTATAAAAATGTTAGCCGAAGCTTATTCAATAATATAGTATAAGGGGAAGGAAGGCAATGGAGCAGACAGATGGAATAAGTTTAATGAAAGGAAAAGAAGCAAAACTAGACAAAAATGAATCTCTCTCTCCAAATGTTACTAGAAAAGAAATACTAAAAAACTTTTAAAAGAAAAGAGGTTCAAATAATAGAAAGAGATATTGGGCTTCCAATAAGATGGAAATTTATAATTTTAATGTAAATTTGAAAAATTATAAACTTACCAACAACCATTTATAACCAAGAAGATATTGCCAACTTGCGACGGATTCTTTTATTATATGGAAGAGGAATAAAGTGAGTTTCACATGTCTTCAAACAGAGAACAATAAAAAAAATTTCAGTGAAATAACTTAAAAGTTTGCAAACTTTAAAAATTTATAACACCTCCCATATCCAAGTCTCAGTTGAGAACAATATAATGTCAAAATCAATTCTCCGTCAGTGAGCCTTTCACACCTCCGCAAGGAAATTGGCGGATTTGCAACACCGTCCCTATCCCCAATCTCAGTTGAGGACAATAAGAGAATTGACACTATTTTAAAAAAATATGTAATGTTTCAAATTGAATTAGTATGCCCAGTCGGTACCTTCGAGAGGAGGAGATGAACTTAAAACTAAATATTGATTGAATTTGACAGTTTTCCTATAGAATATTTACTAGTGGTCTAAAAAGCACCACTAAAGCAAAGAGGGATGTTTTACCCTAAATAATAGTTTTTTAATAAGTTGGGATTTGAGCCAAAGCTTTAAGATAATAAATTTCAAAAAAAGAAACTTAAAAACTAACTTAAAACTAACTTAACAACTAAGAGGTGCAGAAACCCCAGCGCAAAAAAAAAAGAACAAAAAGACAAAAAAAAGTACTGCTATATACAATAAATAAGAATGTACTTTGCACATTACCAGTTGACAAAATAAGGGGGTATATAGAATTTATAATAGTTCAAAAACCCTATCCCCCTTTAGTTATATCAAATTGTTATCCGTTCACAAATTCCCGGAAAGGTGGTTTTTTGTAAGCAATTTTACTCCATTTGTGTAAAAAGTATTATTAAGGAAGAGGGATCATACCCATAGTTATAGGCCTCCGTTCCTCATAGGGCATAATCTTCATTCAAGAGTTGTTTTAAGTGTTAGATGAAGGAATCAGAGTTACTCATAATTACTCTCTCACTGTATGTGTATATAGATGAATTAATTCAAATAGACACCTTTCCCTCCTTTTGTGGAATAACTTCCCTTTGGTAGAAGTCGGATGGTTTGTACAATTTCTAAATAACGAAAAGAAAAAGATAAGTCTAAAAGAAAATAGTTATCTTTTTTAAGAGAAGAGTGGCAAAATTTATAATCGAGTTTTAAATCTATTTACCTGTAGAGATGAGACAAATTATGTATTTTGACAATAATACAATAGGCAGTTTTGTCTTAGAGCTACAACAATTTCTTTGTTTGGAAAATTGACATTTTTGATGAGTTACAAACATTTATAATTACCAATTTAAAATTAATATTTTAATATTTTTATATTAATTTGGTGCTCTTTACAAAACCAACTTCAAAGGTTTCACTCATAGTTATGAGTGATTTCAAATTTTTATTAAATTCCACAAATAAAAAATTTTCTCCAAATTTGTGGGAGTAAGAAAAAAGGAACCATCCTTCATTAATTTTTTATATTATTTATAGTATTATATCAATATTTTTAAAGTATTACATTTCTGCTCTGTAAATAATCAAGACTTCTCCCACTCTGTGGGGAGAACCCAATTTCAAAAGAGGAGGTACCTTCTTACTATACTGCATTAGATAAGAAGATTTAAAGTGAAGGAGTCCAAAATGTTTCCCACTTCTCTGTTGAGAAGGGAAGTAGAGAACAATTAAATCAAAGATGAAAATTTAGGCATTCTGTGAGCAATATTGTAATATTTTTTAATGACGCTGAATAGGTGAAAAAGATTAATATTAATGGAAATTATTGTTGATGTAATTTTATTATTATTGATAATTTTGAATGATCTAATTTTAAATTGATAAATTTTGAGATGATTAATTTATAATTTCTAAATGCAAAAGATATTTTATATCTTCCTCGTAGGAAGTACAAATGATGAGTCAATGTCCTCTGAATCACTGTCAGTGGTTTCAGAGGATGATTTTGGTTCATAGCATTCACATATAGTACGAATGATGTTCAGTGAATTGCAAAAGATGCAAGGCTTGACCATTAAACATTCAGATATAGTATGATTTGATAAAAAACAAGTTAAACAAAGATGGTTATTTACTAAGTATTGACGTCTCAAAGAAGGAGTGGAGATTGTCTCACACTCAAAAGCATAATGCCTTTGTTACATTCAATATGAAGATAAGCACATTCAAGTTGTGATATAGTATTTTTTACAAGTAAATAATAGTCGACACATTTACGGCTTTCTTCCAGTAAAGCCTTTTCAGAAGTAATGGTTTTTTGTATAAGAGGATTATACCTCTTCAACTCACCATTTAAACAATTTATTTGATTAACTATAAGTGGATATTTATATATTAAAGGGTATCTCTCATCAAATAATTTTTTGGCCTCAAAACAGATATCACTATTAAGAGCCTTATACTTTCACGTTGGTCGTATCTTATTTGTTTTGGGTTATATTTAATTCTACTATTTGATCATTAAAAAGATTTCAAGAGAACAATGAATGTCAATGATAGCTTGATTTCTTTAAGGGCGTTTCTTCATCGCAATCCTTACTATTTTTTAACCATACTGTACGATCAAAACCATCATTTTACTAAATTTTTTTAATAAGTGATTCCAACTGACTGGTATTCAATTGGAATATAAATGCAAAAAGTCAACTTCATGGGAGGTGCCTCCACGAGCACTCCAAAGTGTCTCTTCGTTGTATGAAGAGTTAAAGATCTCAAGGTCAGCGGCCGAAAGGTCGAGGAACTGAATTACATCTTCAAATTCATTAATTTTATAAATATTATACAATAAATAAAGTCAGTACAATAGGCAGTGGCTGCTACTGCATCAATACAAAAAGGTATACTTTAGTACAAAAAAAAAATGTCTTGAGACACAAAAAAGATATTAAAATTTTCAAAAACTATAAGATTAAATATATTTTATAATGTTCAACAAAAAATGTTGCAACGATAACCGGCTCAAATGTAATTGGAATTGGAAATTGTATAAAAAATTATACATAAAAGTGTCTCGTACACAAAAAAAATCAAAATTGTAACTAATTATTTTCTATTATAATAATATACGATAAAACCGGTTTAAAATGAATACCTATACGAAGTTAATCACTGAAAAGATTATATTAATATATATTAAATATATAAAACTATGTTTATAAAAAAAATATTACCTTACATCACGGGAGTGTGGATTTTTATTATATAATATATATATTTTAAATATTAAACACTTTTGTGAAATATAAAATATAATTATCGCAAGTTAAAAATGTAACGAAAATTTTATAAAATAAAATTAAACTATGAATAAAGAAAAAAACCGATGTCTTCCACATTACAACAGAGAATATTTTTACAATGGGTAAAAACAATAAATGAATTGAATATAGTAAACAATTAATGAAAAATATTTTATCTTAATATATATATATATAGCGGTTTTAAACAACACCAATATAAGAAAGTTTATATTATTATATATATATATAATATAAATAATATTGATATTAATAATATTTTACTAAAATATTTTTTAAAGAAAAAAACTGTAGAAGTATATTTATTTATAAAGTTTTTAAAGTTAAAAAGGAAAAAATAAAAATTCCCCGAAAATTTAATAAATATTTTATGAAATGCCCCCTCTATGAGCCAATAAAATTGATGTGAAGAACGGAGACTTATGTCATGTAACTCCCACACACAAAAAAAGAAAACACATATAGAGTACAACTACTTAATTAGTTATAAGGTAATTTCTAATTTTGGAGGAAAAACCAACAAAGTGAACTGCACTCGGCGTTCCAAGTCTACAAACACCACTAATTTACCTTGTAGCCAAAGCCTATGCACAAGAAACCCCTTGGTAATAAAACTTTTTTTAAAATTAAAATCTAAAAAAACTGTTATGTAAAAAAATGATTTTTAAATTTTTATGAAATTTTGTGAAAGTTCGTGTGCCAAGTATATAAGCACAAAAAGTTGGCGCTAAATATATGGTTTCAATAAATTCAAATCGTAAAGATCTGAATGAGGACATCGTCGCCAATTAAAATTGTGGGATTATGTCCAGTCCCGAGCTGGGGCTAAATGAAGACCAATATCACCAAGCCACATTATTTCTACTTCCAAACAAATCTTGCGCAGTACACTTTTTGCTCGATTAGTTTGGAAGTAACCAATGAATAGTGGAATATAAATTGTATATATAAATATACGGTGGGTCTCGTGTGGACCAGAGGAATACTATATATATATTACAATGAATGAAGAATAATATGTGACTCTTATAACTCATATAGGACCGAAGTCCATAGAATCGGATTTATTTATGTATTTGAGACGGAAAAAGTTATTCGTATATTAATTTAATAAATTTACCCTAAATATTTATAAATTACTAAGGTTATTTCTATGGAAGTCGCTTAATATTGATATATAATTTTTTTATTACGAATTATTTTAATTATCCAATGGTAACAGAAGTTCTGACAAATTCAGTATAATTTTAAAGTTGAATAAATATTTAGCACCTAGGACAAAGATGAAAAAAAACTCTAGTCAATTTCCAAATAATAACAAATAACAACAAATTCTTCTGATGGATTTTCTGGAAATTCTCCCTACTAAGATTTCTATATTAGTACTATGAAGCCAATAATAAAATATATAAATAATAATAATAATAATAATAATAATAATAGAAAGCGTATAAAATATAATAATAAAATATGATGATAATAATATTAAAATAATAATAATAATAATAATAATATAATAATAATAAAATAATAATAATAATATAATATTATTAATGAAAATTAACCATAATTATTATTTGTAGGAATGATCAATCTCTAGAAATGCAAAGCATTCTATAATGTAACAAGTCCAAGGTGGTATGTTTACTAGCCATAAATTGATGTTTGTTCGGACAACAAGAAAGATAGGAATCTTAATAAGCAAATTTCTACTTCTTGGAAAACTAATTATTACTACAAGACAGGGGTGAAGCCTCTGTCTGAGGGATTCTAATATTTGCTCCACCACCAGGGTTAAACTATGTCTACCATTACCACTAGTTACAATTTACGTGCACGGAAATCGCGGAGTGAAAGTTACAAAAAATTCGGAAAACTCGTTGAACTTCGGTCCATAAATTTTATTATTTACGGCGAATCTATGCATATATATATATATATATGATCTAAACCATCAATATATTGAAAATTATAAAAATTATAATATCAAAATTTTGAAAACTCATGTTGAAATACTTAAATAAATACAATCAAATTGCTTCGATTTGTCTCATTTATGAGTAAATTCTGAGACCACTTGCTCAACTATCAGTGTTATTTTTATAATATTCTAAATTAATATTAATAATTTTTATTATATATTTAATAAATATATTATATAAAGAGTGATTCAATTACAATATTTAAAGGGGAATGTTACAAATGATATTTTTTACAAGGCGAATCTTGAAAATGCAAACTTCGTTCTGGAATTTACAAAAAAAAACTTTCTTTTGATTTTATTTAATAATTTTTAATCTTTTATTACTACATATCTTTGAATTTATTTCAATTTAACATTACTAACAATGATTCCTATTTTTTGACGAGGCGAATTTTGACCTACTACTCTAAGTAAATTTGATCTTACATAATTCAACTTTGTTTGAAAATTTCCCATTCATTAGATACCAAGTTTCCCTTTTAGCCAAAAGCTTATTTTTTTCGGGGAAATTTTTGCATGGGGTAAAAAAATAAACAAAAAAAAGTATTACATCACGTTGGGAAAAAGTGTATGTAAATATTAGACTTTTAAGCTTTCACCGAAAAAAGAGAGAATAAAAGAAGATAAAAAACTCGAAGATTCTTCAACTATCAATAAACGACATCTAAATTAAGAACGAAGGTAAAATAAAGGGCATGGAGATATTCACACTATTGGGATCCTGTGATAAATACCGTTTACCAAATAACGTAGGCGAATCGGTAATAATCAAAGATATGTGAAACTATCTATAAGAATACTTCAACACTATATATCCAACTCGTGTTCCACTATCAAAAATGAGTCATTCCAATTGAACAACTCAATCAGAAGAGACTGATTCGATTATAATAATTCAAAACCACTTATCAAAAAATGCATGACGAATCAAAAACTGGAAGCCTTTTTTCTAATGCTGCAAGAGAAAGGCGTTGGTAGAGACGTAGTGGGATCCCTAAGTGTCCAGAAAGGCCTAATAATGACCATACCCTACACAAAATTCCTAAAAAATATAGTTTAACGGAGGAAAGGTTTCAATGGTTCCGCTGATTAATTATAAAAAAAAGCATTCTCAACCCTGATTAAATTCGGTAAGACGCCTCGAAAATCGGCGGAACCTCTAAAATGATGGGGGAAGCTCATTAGAGGAACAAGCTTCATCATAAAAAAATATTATGCTCGTTAACTCATTTATAAATGATCTGAGAATTCTATTATGACTCGAAATACTAAATTATAAGACGTAGCCTATATGTGAAAGAGCAGTTATTAAGATATGTGATCTGCCTCGGTCGCTCTCGCTACTTTTATAGTCTACGAGAAAGCACGCCGAGGCGATAAGTAATTAATTAAATAACATCAATTCGAATTATTGAGTTTTTAATAACAAAATTAATATCAAAAAATAGCAAATTTAAAACTATTCTAATAAATAAATTGTTGAATATGTGCTGTGAAATTTGTTTAAAAAAATTATCGAAATTCAATGGCAATTTTTGGCACTATCACGTGTTATGAACCAGGGATATTTTTCATCCATAGAAAGATTATATGATAAATTGTATTTTTTAATAAATTTATCTAGATAAAACTTTACCATCAAATCGTATGTTTTCTATTATTTATTATAAATTTGTTCTTAGAAAAATTAAAAAATAAAAAATGTCACAATTTAACACTAGAAAAAATAAAGGTCCTTTGACCTAAGAAAATTATGACCTTTCATTTCGAAGAGTCAATGATTTATACAATTAAAGGTAGGTGTTGGGATCAATTTTACAATACTAACCAAGGTCTACACTTATGACCACCTGCTTACGATGAGAGAAGGATACTTCATATAATGAATTTCATATTGAGAAGCCTATTTTTTCAAGTGACGATGTTTATAATTACTCTTAAATAAATTGATCAATAAAAAATGCTATCAAAATGTAATTCTATATCTTTAGTATAATGAAAAGGTTTGCAATTTCAAAAACTTGTCAATAAAGTTACATGTAAACCGTTATAATTGTATCAGTATTATTTTCTCCCAATTTTGAATTCGTGTAATTAATATTCTTATATATTGCATTATATATATAATAAATACATTATATATAAATATATATAATAACTATATATATAATATATAATATATATATATATATATATATATTATAATTATAATAATATATATATATATATATATAATATCGAAATATATAATAATATTTTTGCAGAAACATTGGTACCCATAATAGTTTTTGGACATGAATAAAGAGACTCCGTAATTTTAACAAAATCCATGATAGGGGGGGCTCCATCCCTAACTCCATTTTTGGTACAGTAACCCAGGGGGGTCCCAATCTTGGACTTTTACTATTTATTATTAACTGAATTAATATTTGAATCAATGTGGCGTAGCGACATAAAGGGTGGTACTTTACTTTATGGGGATCTGTTATCAGGACTACTGTATTGGAAATTACCTTTGAAATTTCTCGGTTGCAAAAATTGGCACCACTCTCATTACAATTTAATTTTAATATATTATAATATTATATATATATAATTATAATGAATTTGTAATCAAAATATTCTACTATTACTTAAATATTTTCTGAACACCTTTTAAACATCCAAAGAAAGCATTCATCGGGAATACAGTCCACGGACCTATAAAATACACAAAGTGTGCAAAGAGAGCATAATAAATATAAAAATATACATTTATTACAGAATAAATATTAAACATATAACTTTTTGATTTATATCAGATATATTAATAAATATAAATCTTAAATAATATTATATATATATAATAAATATATGTGTGATATATACTATTACTGTGTGTATGTATGGTACTATATTAGTAATTATATAGTAATATATATGTAATATTATAATATATATAATATAAATAATAATTAATATATATAATATATAATATACTATATAATATAGTTAATAGCCACAAATGCAGAGACCAGCCAATCAAGAACGTAATCAATAAGTATTATCTCTAGACTGTCTGTAACTATAACCTCCCCCCTCTTGTTTTTATTCGTTGTTTTATTTTACTAGTTTGGAAATTAGATTGTAATTTTGTTATGTTTGATGTTCGGATCTTGGTATTGTTATAATGTGTGACTGTGGTTTTTTGCTGGGTTTAAATTGTAGAATCTATGTTAAGAAAGAAAAGGAAAATGGCAATGTACATACTGAAAATCGTTCATATTAGCAATAAGGATATCGACTTCTAGCATTTACATTTAAGGCGGATTTGAAACACGACGCGAAATAGCACAGCCTAATTATAAAAAAATTGTTAGAATTAGCTTAATAAAGCTAAAATTAGGTATGAAGAAGAGTTAAGGATAACAAGCAAGAAGAACTGTATAAGCTGGGGAAAAATTTATTCAAAAGAGAAAAAATGAGAACCGTTATAAAAGTTTTAATTATTTGCATTTTATATGTTCAAATCTAATTAGCAGCATGAAATTATAATATGTCATAGCGGTAAATACAGAATTATAAAAGGTTTAGAATAAATATTATCGATGTTATTATCCATTTTAATCATTTATACCATAAGTAGAAATATATAGTCCAGTTTACATACCATAATTTTTACATCAATCATATTTGTTAATTTCCAATTTTAAAAATATTACTTGTTAGTAGTCCCTATACCAGGCTATGTATGAATGATACCTTAAAAGCCGCACAAACATCCTATAAGAAAATCAGCATATAAAAAAGAATCAGACCATCACAACTTTACTGGAAGACCGATAAGACAAAATTACCAAAACTTAACGCAATAGACATAAATGATTTTGGAGAATTTAGAAAAAATTAGGAGAGATGATTCGATTCTGATGAGAGATTAAAGCTCTGCAACCTCACAACCCTAATGACAGTAAGCGCAACCAATTGACAATGCTTGTTTTATAGGGTGAAAAACATTACAGATGACACTTCAGATCGATGTTTATAGGAAGAGGAAATTGTTTCGGGACACCCGTAGTTTAGAGTACCACATGCGCAGACTGGTAAAAGACCTCCACAGTTCGACGTAGTTAGTGCTGCCCAAGTCTACAATGAGGCGTAAACACACGCCAACCCAGCCCTACATCTTGATTATTCGCGACTTGTCTACATCGATAATAGGCTCTAGAGTAGACTATCTCATGAATTACTCGCTTAGGTGGCACACCATATGAGTATAGACACACGCAAAAAAAAAAATACACTTTAATGCGAAAGTCTGTTGTGAAGTGCCGCTCGGATCTATGTCAGCTCTTTAAATTTATCCGAAGCGATTATAATAAAGACACACTCTTGTCACATTAGATCCAGGGAATAGTAGCGTATGATAACAGTGCCCAGAACCAGGAAAAAAGGAGCGAACTGTCCAATGAGAGTGAAAGTGTGTAACATCACTGCTGAAAAGCGGAAAGCTCCACATAAAAACGTCGCCTAACTAGTATGAATCACAGAAAATGAAAGGCCGTTAGAGATGTATTAGCGTAACCCTCGCTTGAGCACGGTCTGGATATGTGTAGGTTAAGTCCAGATCCCATGATATTATGCCCCCAATGGAACCACGCTAAGATCTAACTCATCGCAGCCAGGATTCGAGCATAGAATTGCCAGACAGACTGTGACTTCGAGTGAGGAGAAAGATTTCCCCGAGTGCGTAAAAATAAAGGAGCTGTGCAAGCACAGCACGAGCAAGAGTCACATAAACTGTCTTGAACTCGGCGAATCAAGAAAGGAAGTTGCGACGCACCCATTAGCAGTCCCCTATTTGGCAATCATTGCAAACAGTGTTAACGCGATACGACTGAGCAAAAAGGAGAAATCGAGTCAGGAAGATCCGAGTGGCTTTCACACTACGAGAATCGAGTCATGGGGCAACAATAATCCAATTGCGTCATGAAGTCAGAAGACCAACCTCCACACCGAACGTATGCAGAAACTTAGGAAAATCCAATAAAGTGAGAACTAGTGTAAATAATACATACATAGATCAAAGGTAACCGATAGACAGTTTTGATGATAGATCACCCTGATACTTGATAGGAATTGTCCAATGAGCAGTAACTATCTCAAGTAAGTTCTGTCGCAAAGGAACGAAAAGTTGCATTTGAGACAAAGTCGAGCCGGATGTAGAAAATCGGTTAATTGGTCTGTTGAGGTAAGCGAGAGAGAGGCGTCGAGCAACTTGTGAAACAAGGTGCCAAGCAGACAGCCACGATCTAAGGCTGATTAATTGACCGGATGTATTTGTAACGAGAAAAGATTAACATATCGCACACTGGATACGTTGTTGATGACTTATGATTTAGTAACTGAAGAATAAGTGAGCTGCAAACACATATCGTCCTTCAAAGAGCAATATGACAAGAGCCCAACCTTAATTCCAGCAGCGACGCGTTCAGGAAAAGCGACAACAGATAATCGACTGTCCGAGATGCGTATCAGAAGCGCAACACACGATTGTCAATAGTCTATCATAGGCGAGACTCGTGTCACGATAACAAAAAATCCTTCAATTAAGAACTCGAGAACCCACACAAAGATATATATATATATATATAAGGCTGATATCTATTGAGAAAACCACTCGCAGCGTCAGAACATAGTATCAAATAAATTATTACAACGCATCGCATGAAAATAATGTGCTACCTAATTGTTTCTAACCACTATAAAGGTATCAATATGCACTATTTACCATCTCTCACTCGAAGTGCTGAAGTTTAAAATGCAGGAACAGGATATAGAGATGCATTGTGTTTAAACCCTCTTTTAAGTATAGTTAGCTATATAATGACTTTTGAGAGCGTATTGAAAATTGTTTCTTACGAAAATGGGCAGCCAAGAAGGGTGGGCTCGATGAATCGTGACATACTCCCTCACACTCTCAGAACGGGAATAATGATCTTAAATTCCTTAAGCTTTGGAAGTTTCGTGAATTCGTGAGCCTGAGAGTACATAAGGTCAATCGTCTTGTATCGTCATGTCGATAAGAATGCTGAGAATGGAACGTGTGTTAAGGAGTAGAGGAAGAGAGTGAGATGTGAAGGGCTCATAGTAGTGTAGAGAATGTATATTATATAGTCTCATAGGTTATCACTATTAATATTATACTGATAAGTGTTGATTGAAATTTAAGTTTAATTGTAATATAAGTATATAGTAGTGAGTAAGTGAAATGATATACTAAGCTTATGGTAGTATTAGAGTAGTGACTAGCGGTATATATATAATATATAATATATAGGTGTCATACCATACTATATATATGATATAGCAGTCGGGAGTATATAGTAGGTACTTATTTAATAGCTAGGTTCACAGGATGAGGATTATAGTATAACTAAGTTAAGTAATATTTTAATATAGTAGCAGTAATACTAGCATGTAGCAGCATGATATGAATATAGCTTAGTTGAATGAGCTGATACCTGGGCTTTATCAGCTAATGGCATAAACCCATTATTTGACTGATACCCGCAGTGTAGTAGCGGCGATAGTATGCGTCTTTCTACACATCTACACAGTCTTCATCCTGAAAAACAATTCGTATCGCGGAGGTATAAATGCGCTGGTGAATTATTAAGGTACGTAGGATATACCATGCAACCGATATATAAGTATAGCGGAGTGCACTACTTATTATATTGATAGATTAGAATACGTTAGTAATTTAATCACTATATAATATATATAGATAAGAATAGATGGTCACTCACCGTATTAGCTGCATACAAGGATGAATACATAGGCATACTTATGCTACACTAAGGAAGGTATTGAAGAGACATAAAGCCACCTTATATAAGGCTTACAGAACCCGCTAGTAAGTTATAACGTATTATATATATTACTATATATACGATACACCTATTAATACTATATGACGGTTTATACAGGATGAACTCGGTAATGTAATCCTAAAATATATAAACCCTTTGACGGGAAAAAACCGTATTGACGTATTGTGTGTGGATAGTCTCGATGGAAGGAGAAAGAGATACGATCTACGACCATGCAGCCTAGAAGTAGTTAATCTGGACTTAAATGCACTCTAGCTCGGATGTTATTTATTCGTATGAAGTTGTCTGTCCGTCAATATTTCAAGTATTGCCACTTATTGTGTGCTTGACGATTTGTAGGTCTAGTGAAGTTAAAGAGAGATGTGTAAGTGCTTTATGCTGATGACTCGTGAACTCGATCTAAAATTTTTTATTTCCTCCTTTGTGTTAAAATAGCTCTGTCCTTCTTCACATGTTCTGTCTAAGTGTTCGATTGTTCTTTTTTATGTGCGGTCTAGTCCACCAGGAAATTTGCTGGATGTAATTTTTTCAAGATTATTATCCATTTTACATGTCACTCGGGTGGTAATTTATAGCACTTCATATAAGATTTCTTTCTAAGTGAAAATGTCTTTTTCTTACGCTAAGAAAATGTTTAAGTTAGACTAGTGCATTAAAATTATTATAGACCAAAAAGTATTTATTCTCATATATATAACATATTGAGTAAGGTATTTCAAATCATTATGAAGCTTTATGTTATATATAATATATACGTTAAGCCACCCTCATTCTGTACTTTATAACCGAATAAGCATTAATTAACAAGAATTGAAATTTGATTTATAAAAACTCTCTTAAAATACCGAATTCTTATTGATATTGATAATGATATATAAGAAAAAGAATTAGTTATTTCAGAAACTGTGATTTGTTCATGATAAGTATTATCAGCGAAATTATTAATATTATTGATGCAGATAAGACCTAATTAGTGTGATTATTATAGAATTGTCTTAATCTACTCTCTTTATTTGCAAGCAAACAAGCGGTCCGAAAATCCACTAGGTGATCACTCTTAATGTATGGCGCATATTAGTGTGACAAATATTCTATATATTCGTGGATGCCGTCTAATTTCTGTACACTGTACATAATTGTCAATTGTCTAATCTCAAAATATTCTTGTATTAATTTATTAACCACTTCTTTCACGCCCGGGGTATTATTTTAATTTGCTTTATTTTTTTTTAATTCTTTTACTGATTATATATTGTTTAATATTATATGAGTGTACTAAGGTAATTCTAGTCTAATCTCAACTATATTGGATACTTATTTTAAACCATAGTATTGCTATATACTTTTGTGATATAAAATCTTATTTAGAAGTTATACTGAGTCATTGAATAACAAAATTTCACATCTCTACCTTATTTAGTTATTATAATATTTAGTTTTTCCTTATTTGATTAACACAAATATCATAGAAAGATTATTCTCATCCGATAACTTATACTTTACTCTAGAGTGTTATTGTAATAATTAATATCCCCTTGATAGTGATGTGTGTAGTGTGATAGTAATATTATCATATACTATTATACTAAATTATCAATGGCTACCTTAATAACCGAATATATTGATGGACCTCTACTTTGCATGTCCTTGCATTGAATCTGTTTAATTATTACGGTATAGTGCAATGATAACTAATGACCTCTCTCTCATCTATGTTAAATGTATTAGTATAATATAATTTCTATAGTAATTTATCTATTTTTTATTTATATATATAATTATATAATAGATTATTTATATTTGTAATTTAATTTTATTTAAATCACCTATGTTTTAATAAATAGCGGTAGTGATTAATATATATATCCTCAACTATATCTACATTTATTTATATTATATGCATCATAGTTAAACCAATATGTCACAAATTATCCTCCGTGATGTAATAAATGATATAGAATAATGCTCTTCCTCCTCTCTCT
>JABUQX010104280.1:37500-40113 GCA_015478945.1 Trachelipus rathkii | reverse complement strand
TAAAAACTTTTTCGTTATGTGTTCTAATAATACAAATATTAGTGAAAGTGTGTGCACTGAAAATTATGCCATTCCATCAACTTCTAATCATACTCAACCGATTGTAAATGACCCTGAGTGTTCTATTAATAACCAACAAAAATCAGTTTATCAATCAGTTTCATCTTTTTGCATTAAAGATGATGTTACAGGATCTGAAATACTATGGGCATTAAAGGTGGTGGATGATAAAATGTCTTTAAACTCGTGTGCAGATATAGGGGAAACACTTAAATTAATGTTTCCAGATAGTGCGGTAGCTTCAAATTTTAAAATGGGGCCGATGTGATTAACCATGGACTTGCTCCCTATTTTTCTAGAAAGCAAAAGCACAAGACACTCTACTTTGCAGTAAAGCTCATATATATATATATATATATATATATATATATATCATATATATATATATATATATATATATATATATATATATTATATTATTATATATATATATATATAATATATCCATATATATATACTGTATATTATATATATATATTATTATAAAAATATATATATAAAAAATATATATAATATATATATATAATATATATATATATATATATATATATATATATTATATATATATACCGTATATAAATATTATATATATAATATATATATAATATATATATATAATAATATATATTTATATATATATTATTTATTATATATATATATATATATATATATTATATATATCTATATATAATATATATATATATATATATATATATATATTATAATATTTTATCATTAATATATAAAATATAAATTTTATTTATACTCAAAGGTGTTTTGACCCCTTCAATTACCACAAAAAAGTAATTTTAAAGGGGTTAATTAAAATTACACCTTATTTAAAAGAAAAATATACCGAACTAAAAACAGAGAAAGCTTTGTTTATCTGTAGAAACTGCATTGGAAAAATCACTCTCCAATTGAAAAGTACAGATCAGAATTTGAAAGTCACATCTGAGAGCACATCAGGAAACTTATCTGAGAACTCTTGTGAGTATATATATTATATATATATTATATATATATATATATATATATTATAATATATATCTATAATATATATATAATTATATATATATATATTTATCTGTAGATCTCTTGTGTGTGAATATATATATATATATATATAGTATCTTCTTCACCTTCATCTACCTTTTTTTTCCAAAGATTGGGAGTAAGGTGCGTTACATGCATCAGAAAAGCAGTAGGAGAATATGACAAAGTCGAAAAGAAAGCCCAGCCTTACCGCCACCTCTGTACCATTAATTAGTAAGCAAACTCACCGCAATCAGAAATTCCACCATAGAGCTTCATGGGACCGGCGACAAATCCTCACAAATGGTAAATCGTCAGAATATGGTTTCAATTCCCCTGGCCAAAGGTGGGCACAACCATACCCCATTACAACACCCCGCCATTCTCTCCTATCATGCACCTTTCTTCTCGCCTCTGCCAAACTCACATTTCTCTCCTGCAAACATTCTTTACTGACTCAATCCAGCCCTTTTTCTTCGGTCTCAACTCAGCTGGTCAGTTTCCTGCAACACAATCACCATAATACATCCACTTAACCAACCGACTATCATGTATCCTTTCCACATGACCAAACCATCTCAACGTACTTTCATTTATTCTCTCGTTACCCCTTTCTTCACACCACACAACTCTCTAATGACGTTCATTCCTCATTTTTGATCAATTCTTCTCACACTAAACACACGCCCTTAAGATTGTCCACCTGAACACATTGAACTTTAGATCTATACCTCTTTTTCCAGACCATAATCTCACTATATACAATAACAAAGGTTACAACATACCCTCATGCCAAGAACCCTAAGCGCACTCCAGACTTAGTCCTATTACATTCACCAACGATTTAATTGCACCAGCCACCTTCCTGTCATTCACAACTTTCCTACTACACTCTGCATCATCCGTTCCCTTCTCATCCAACACATACCCTAAATATTTAAACTCAGACACTTGTTCCAGCAGCTCACCATCTAACATAACTTCACACTGAGGGCTATCCTCACTCACAACCATAACCTTACTCTTATCTACGTTTATTTTCAAGCCCCTCCTTTTACACACCCTGCCAAACCTCTCTACCAATCTTCTCAAACTCTCTTCAGATTCGCCACAAAGAACCAATTCATCCGCATCTAATAGGTAGGGTACCCTCCACTCATCTCCATCATTCTAACACCATTTCCTGCCACCCCCACCTCTAATTCTTTCATAACCTTATATAAATCCATATATAAATTGAATAACCAAGGAGACATAACACAACCATGTCTCACTCCGCTATTAATACTAAACCAATCACCTTTGACACCATTTATTCTTACACACGCCTCACTATCCTCATACATACTTTTGATTCGCATTTCAGAAGCCTAACCACCCACCCCTATATCACTAACCCCTGTCATAGAGCTTCCCTATTAACCCTATCATACGCCTGTTTTGTGATTATGAATTGGTGGTGTTACAGGGCAACTTTTGAATAGTTTGAGAATTTTTTCAGTAGTCATTCTATTCCCT
>JABUQX010104280.1:30000-35000 GCA_015478945.1 Trachelipus rathkii | reverse complement strand
ATTTGACGTTTGAAATATTGTTATGCTCGCGGACCCGCCCATGTGTTGATTTTTTAAACCAGTTAGCTGCTTTGTGCGCCGTGTGGGTCTGTACACTAACTCAAAAAAAAAAGAGTTGTGTGGCAAGAATAAAGAGGTAAATGAGAGAATGAATGAAAGTATGTTGAGATGTTTTTGGTCCATGTGGGAAAGGATGGATGAGAGTCGGTTTGTTAAGCGGATGTTAGTGGCGAGTGTGTTGGGACCGACCGGCTGGGAGCCGAAGAAAAAGTGGATTGATCAGTAAAGGAATGTCTGGAGGAGAGAAATGTGAGTTTGGCACGAGGCGAGAGAAGAAAGGTGTATAATAGGAGAGTGAATGGCGGGGTTTGTGAGGGGGGTATGGTTGTGCCCACCTGGCCAAGGGATGAACCCTTAGATTGACGATTTACCATAGTGAGGGTCCGTCGTGGCCTCCATGAAGCTCTAGGGTTTGATTTTTCTTGACAGCGACGAGTTCACATATTTAATGGTGCAGAGCATGGAGGACAGGCCTGGGCTTTCTTTTTCCACTTTGTCCATGTTCTTCTGCTGCTTTTCTTTTTTGATGCACGTCACGCACCTTACCCCCAGTCCTGGGGACAAAGGAGGATGAAGAATATATATATATATATATATATATATATATATTATATATATATATATATATATATATATATATATATAGATATATATAATAATATATATATATATATATATATATATATATATATATATATATATATATATATTCTTCCACAGATATCTCAACAGATTCGACTAGCATTATTTCCATTCAGTGTTCCTCAGTCGACTCTTCCGACAAGATGAAGACCACCGGCCAAGGTCGGGTTTGACATTCAGAAGTTTGGCTCCACGAGCATCATCCGCCCAACATGACTACTAGCCAGAGAGGAAGCCCCAACGCAAAGAGATGGAAAAATCTGTAGCAGGGAAATGGCCCAGGCGCACAGCAGGAGGAAGGTAACGGGCACTCGACACCCTGTGTGCAGCCGCCTGTTTGGCCTCCCCATCGGCCCGTTCGTTGCCAGGAACACCCACATGGGAGGGAACCCAACAGAACTCAATGTTGTGGTGCTGCGCTGGTAACAAGCAGAGGGACTGTTGAATGGAATAATAATAATAATAATAATAATAATAATAATAATAATAATAATAAAAGTTTATTTCTATTAATTCAAAAAAAAAATTATTTTCTTTGTTTTATCAGAAACTTTTGAAAAATTAATATCATTATAAAACTTAAAACTATAATATATCCTAATGTTTACAAATTTCCGTAATGCAAAATATTCTACTGTAGGTGAACAAAATTTATAATTGAGCTCTTTTAACTTATTTGCTAAGTAAGTTGTTATATTATTGTTCATGCATACAACATTAAATTCTTTACAAAATATTGCTTCACAAGCTTTAAAAAATGAAAAAAAATTATTTGAACAAAAAGTTAAACCCTGATCAGCCGGTAAATGCTCATACTGTTTGATTTGCAAAAACATATTTTCTCTAATTTCTTCATTGAAAGAAGTTAGGTCACACACTGAACACACTTTTTCTTTATGAAAATGTAATATTTTTTTTGCGAGAACTCCACAAACATACCTCATGCCATTAACTTCCTCAAAATTATCTATGTTTGTCAAAGGGAAAGTAACATTGTAAGAATGATCTAAACTTGAAACACTAGCGTTCCCCATGGCATGATCATCCTGCTTAAACATAGCTGAAGAAAGAAAGATTTGTGTAAATAGAATAAATAGAAATAAACTTATTCCATTAAACATTTTTAATGTTCTTTGTTATGATTTTCTTTAATTTTTTTTATTTTCTATATAATATTTTTTTCATATTTATTAATACTTATTATAATACTTAGTATGTAATCATAAAAAAAAAAAAAATAATTTTCAATTTATATATATATATATATATATATATATATATATATATATATATATATAATATATATAATTATATATATATATATATATATATATATTATATATATATTTATATATATATATATATATATAATTATATATATATATTATTATATATTATACTATATATATATATATATATTATATATATATATATATATATATATATATCTATACACCTTTTTCCCCAAGACTGTGTGGTAAGATGCCGTGCAGTGCACCGGAACAGAAAAGGTAGTAGAAGAGTATGACACAGTCCGAAAAGACGCCCGCCTTAGCGCACCCTTTATACCCATTAAGTGAGAAACTCGCGCAGTCAGCACAAGTCTCCTAGAGCTTTCACGGGACCGCGAGCTGACCCTCGCTATGGCATAGACGTATATGTACGGTTCATCCCCTGGCAGAGGTGTCCACAACCATACCCCTCCCCCACAAAACTGCGCCAATTCACTCCTGTTAGGCACTTTTCCTCTCGCTTCTGCCAAACTCACATTTCTCTTCGCTCCAGACATTCCTTTACTGACTCAATCCACTTTTTCTTCGGTCTCCAGCCGGTCGATTCAACAGACTCACCATATACATCGTTTAAAACAACCGACAATCTCATCCATCTCCACATGGACCAAACCAATCTCAACGTACGCTTCATTTATTCTCTCATTTATCCCTATCTTCACACCACACACTCTCTAATACGTTCATTCCTCATTTTTATCAATTCTTCTCACACGCTAACACGCCCCTAAGATTGGCCATCTGAACACATTGAACTTTAGATCTATACCTCTATTCCAGACCATAGTCTCCTACTATACCATTAACACAGGTAACAATTTCCTCATGTAGACCCTAGCGCATTCAAAACTTAGTCCCTTTGTATTCACCAAGATATAATCGCACCGCCACCTTCCTGCAATTCACAACTTTCCTACTACACTGCATCATCCATTCCCTTTCATTTAACACATATCCTAAAATATTTAAACTCGATACTTGTTTTCAGCTGCTCATCATCCTAAATAACTTCATATATATACTTATATAATAATAATATTAATATATATATATATATTTTATATATATATATATATATATATATATATATATATATATATATATATAGTATATATATATATAGTATATATAATATCTATACATAATCTAACATATATATATATATATATATATATATATATATATTTAAAGCTCAATGTTGAAAAAAAAGATTTTTCAATATTTTTTTAATTTAAAAACAAGGACTGTTTATTGATTTAAAAGACAAAGCAAACCACACAAACCCCTACTCCACCTACGTGAAAACCATTCAGTGAGAAAAGACTATCGCTTTACTTACAGCGAGGCAGATTAATAAAAATTAAAAAGCTGGTTAAAAGAGTTTCCCATCTAAGTGTTTTTGCAAAAGATATAAAATTTCTAACGATGGTTTTCCGAGAATAGTTGCAAAGGATGTTTCACTTTTTATTGTAGTTTATTTTAAAAGTAGTTAAAATTGTGACTAACAAACCTAGAGAGGGATCGAAATTAAAATAAAGATTGGTCTCCATCCTGGAAGCACTCCTTATTAACGCACAGAGGTTTTTTTCTAAAAAAATCTTAGGGCGGAGTCGGGAAAAGTTTAGAGGAATCATCTATGATAGAGCTATTAGAACAGGAAGCAAAAATTATTGTCTTTATCATTAAAAACGTTAGATATGCAAAACTTACAGGAATAAGTAGAAGATTTCGAGTAGTATTTATTTTAGTAAGAGAATAAAAATTTCTAGTAGTAAGATTGACCAAAGGGTAGCAAGCTTTCTTTGAGTGTAAGTGAACTTGTCGATTATTTTCCTATGAAGTTTTGCTGAACAATAAAATCATTCGGTAAATAGAAGAAGGGAAGCATTTACAGGTCCGCTACTGCCCTTTTGCCGAATTAATAGAAGAACAAACGCGACAATATCATTGCATCTTTTGCGTAACAACAAAAATTATACGGTAAATTTCTGTTATTTACATGCAACTCTATTATTACACACACTAGTTCGGGCTGAAAAGTAACGCTTATTCTGCTGTAAAATCTATTACACTGCAGATAAGGTAATGAAACAAAGACTGAGAAAATGTCAAAGGTTTTTTCAATGAGCATGTACATTTTTTTTTTTTTACATAATCTCGAACGTCAATACATTTCTGCAAACGTTTAACCCACTTCTCAAAACTGATGGATGATTTTTGACCTAGAAGTTCAAGCATTGAAGCATTTGGGCACTGCAATGTGGTCGAGCATTGTCATGATGCAGGAGGAAAACGGTACTGTGTGATCTTATTCGACGCATACGGCTCTTGAATTTCTGGAGAGTTTCACAAATCACTTTTTTTAACCTCTATTCCGATGTTTCTATCTTTCATCATGGGGTATACCGCTTTCATAACTAATCCAAACTTTTCCATTCTTCGCGTAATCTCTTCTCCACTTCCTCCCCTTCTGTTAAAACACCCTTCGAGATAATTGTGCAGGTATTTACCGCCTTCACCCCCTCCTTTCTCACCATCATTCTCATCCCTCCTCCTTTCCTCCGGTTACTGTTAATATCTCTGTCTTCTGTATGTTCATCTAGCTTCAATCCTTGCTTCCCTCCAACTCCTCCGCCAACAACCTCACCATCATCTCGAATCGCACTCCGATCTCTCGCTCCAACATGCAGATCGTCCGCATATGCCATTATGTCCCCTTAAAATTCTCCCAGTCTTTCTTTCACTTTCCTTATCACCACGTCTAAATATAATATAACAACAGTGGCGATAAAACACTCCCTTGATTCACTCCTGTTTTCCCTCAAACCATCTATCGTTCTCGAACTCAGTTCTAACATTACAGCTGCATTTCTCATACATACTTTCTATCGCCTTCTTTAATCTACCTTTCACTCCATAATTCCTCTCCATAAGCTCTCCAGAGCTTTTTCCTTGGCACTGAATCGAATGCCTTTTGAGATCAATGAAGGCTACAAAGAATCTCTT
>JABUQX010104280.1:20000-25000 GCA_015478945.1 Trachelipus rathkii | reverse complement strand
TTCCAGATCAAGCCGTGAATAGAATCGGAAAGTTAAACGAAAGTCAATTCTTGAAGTAAAAGAGAGAGCAGAATTGATACGAGTTGAATGATGAAGGGTCGAGTCATCGGCATCTGAGTGGATAGAGTAGCTTTGCGGTCAGAGCTCATTGAAATGAAAAGAGGAATAACGTAGGAGATAAAACAGAACCCTGAGGAACACCACAATTGTCAGTAAACAGAAGAAGTCGCCCCATCAACACAGCGTTACATGAGCTATTTGAAGAGAGTAACATAAGTAAGCAAGAGACGGAAACTCAAAGGAGGGGAGCTTTGGAGAGCAGTGACGCGTGCCATACCCGGTCAATGCTTTGGATATGTCAAGCGTAACCACGCAAGTCTCCCGTAGTTCCTAAGGGCGGAAAATCATAAATCTGTTAAATAGGAAAGTATTATCACCAGTAGATCTCGAGCGCTGAAAGGCCGTACTGGCAATCGGAAAGCAGGGAATGAGATTCCAGATGATTAAGCGAGAGTTGAAGAGGGTTTCAAAGATCTTAGAAAAAATACAAGTTAGAGATAGTTAGAAGGATCAGAGCGGCATCCTTTTTTCGAAATAGGGTTGGACATATGCTCTCTTCCAACATGGAGGGAAAGGTGCTAGTATTGGGCATAGATAATTATAGCTGAAGCGAGCGGGTGGGGTCAGCACGGAAGCACACTTCCTCAACAACTCGGAGAGGAATGCCATCCGGGCCCGCCTTCCTACGTTCATAGATTTTCAGGAGCCAATGCACCGAATCAAAATGAATTACAGTAAAGGATAGAACTAAGGGAGAGGAGGGGGACAGAGGAATATAGATCGTCCAGGGTTGAGTTAGAGGAACATAGATTGCAGAAGATGATTGGCATTTTAATTTGGGAGTATTAGCTAAAGGTCGATGAAGCGAATAAGAGGAGTAAAGTACGATTTACAAAAATC
Source organism: Trachelipus rathkii (assembly GCA_015478945.1). Classification (NCBI taxonomy): domain Eukaryota; kingdom Metazoa; phylum Arthropoda; class Malacostraca; order Isopoda; family Trachelipodidae; genus Trachelipus; species Trachelipus rathkii. Next base: position 24,040 of record JABUQX010104280.1, on the reverse strand, counting down.
TTTATAGCTTTTTTAATGGCAAGAAGGTAAGAGATTTTGCCAGTAGAGAACGCAAGAGGTCAGCGCAACTTTCGTTTTGAAAGTCCGCTTTGCTCGTTCAAGAGTTTCCCTGCAACGATTTCTAGCTGAATGAAAAATTAAGAAGAGTGATAGGAGAACAGATTTTTCCACACCGATACGCCGTTCTAGCCTGTATGGCCAGAGAACAAGCAAGATCGAACCATGGATTTTGAGGAGAAAGATTTAGTCGAAGAAGGATGAACCTGCTCATCCCCTCAGCAATTACAGCTTCCACTTTAATCGGCAGAAACTGAAGTGTCTTCAGAGTAAAAGCAGTCACTCCAATTATAGTAGCGTAGAAGCAACGCAATGCCCCTAATCGGCCCGATCAAAGTGCCAGAAAAAACGCATAGGGCAAGATGGAGATGTTGGAGAGAAAGTATTAAAATTAAATTATACAAATCTAAAATTTACCGATAGGAGCGAAGGTGGTGTATTTATAGAGAGAAGGACTAGTGGTGAAACATATTTCAAGTGTGTTCAAGAATTGGTTGGGACGATCCGAAATGTGTGTAGGTTCTTTAACTAGTTGTTCCAGATCGTTGAGAATACTGAATTATTCGGCATCCTCCCCACCTAAATCAGTATGAGAGGAACCCAGCAATTAGTGTTGTGTACATTGAAATCCTAAATAGAGGACCTCAGTATTTGGATGAGAAGATATAACAGTCTCGTGAGAAGTAGTAAGGTAATCAAAAAAGGCATGAAAATCTTTTGTTAGGAGAACAGTAGCAGAAGCATAAAATTATTGTAGTAGAAGGAAGAAAGATTTTAAGCCACAGAACATCGAAGTTAGGAGATTAGAGATTCTCGAGACGTGTTATAGGAGTGTTTATATTTACGTAGGCACATACTCCACCCTTCAGACGGAAATTATAAAATAAGTTATAGTTGGATATATTAAACGAGTTGAAGGATGAATTCTTAGCCATCTGGGTCTCAGACAAGAGCATAAAATTAGGGTTAGAGCTAGAGAGGTGGTATTCCATGGATGCAGAGTTAGAGTGCAAGCCATTGATGTTGGTAAAGTCAAAAGAAAGCCACGCCTGTGCAAATCCGCTATCATACACGCACACACAATCACAAAAAAAACAAACAAAAAAAACAGACAGAAACAAATAGACAAAAACCAAAGGAGAAATGAGGAAAAATTATTCGTACGCTAAAACCTAAATTTAAAACCTGAAATTTTAAAACGGTAAAACCCTATTTACAGCAAATATCTAAAATATGAATAATCCAGAAAGTTTAAAAACACTCGCGCACTCACACGCTCTCACGAAATTGCGTACAAAAAAAAAAAAGAAAAAAAATACTATTGATCAACAAAAACAGTAGAAGATAAATCTGTATAAATTATAATAATGGCTGTCCAAATAGGTAAATGTTACGCTAAAGCCCAAGTTGGGAAACGCTAAAAATTAGTTAAAAGGAAATCGAGAAAAAAAAAAAAACATAACTTAGTATAGCTATCTATATCGAACTAGATTTATTATTGATTCTAAAGTTTTCATATTCTTTTCAACGCAAAAAAGTCAGAAGTTATCGGCCTAGTATGCGCCATTTTTAACCGATACCGATACCAAAAAATGGCCGATACTACGATACGATACGATACCGATACTATCGGTACATCCCTAGTTTGTGCATGTATCTCTGAAATGATGTTACATACCATTCTTACAAATTCACAGCTTTTTATGTATAAACAAATACTTTTCATTTGACATCACATGTAAATAAAATAATGAAAAGCAATAGAAATATATATATATATATATTATATATATATATTATATATATATATTTATTCTATTATAATATATATATATATTATATATATATATAATATTATATATATATTATATTTATTATTTATATATATATATATATATATATATATGATATATATATTATATTATATTATATATATATATAAATATCTATTTTTATATATATAATATATATCTATTATTATATATATAATATATATAATATATATATTATATATTATATTTATGGCTAATTTTAATAAGTGGGTTGACTCCAGGAGCGAAAATAAATAATTAATGTATCGTTATTTTAATAATTTTATGGTAAATACATTAAAACTTTGCATAAACTAACCTAACTTAACAAACCAAAAAAAAAAAAAAAAAAAAAAATACTTAACATACTATGATATTCTAACCTAATATTAACGGAGTCCACCACTTATAAATGTCCATATTTATATATATACTATATATATAAATATATATTATATATATATATATATATATATATATTATATATATATATATATATATTTATATATATATATAATATATATATATATATGGATATATTGCTATATTATGTAAAATATAAAAAAGGAAAACTATTTTCATTCAAACACTATGATCAGAGAATTTGCCTCTGACTGACCAAAATATTAGAAGTGAAGAAGACGAGTAAAATCGATTGCAAAAAACGGAAATATGCAAAGCAAGCAGATTGCAAGGAGTGGCAATATTGAGGTCATGTAAATAGAGAAAAGGCTAGAAAGAAGCCAAACTTTAAGTAAAATAGAAATGGAGATACGGCAAGCAATATAAGCTTTTGCAGAGACTCAAAGGAATTCCTCGAAGCCACAAAAACTGACTTTACCTAAGTTAAAAGAAAATAAGGTGAAGAAACAGGGAATTGAATTTCAGGCAACACAAGGAAGCTGTAGAAGGAGAATTAGGAACATCTAGTTATCAAGAGCTGAAGGATTGCACAAAAAAGAAATGTATTAAGGTAAAATCTAAACAACTGACAAATCCTTCAAGCCACTTGTATAGTAAAAGCAGAAACCTTTGAAGAAGAAATGGGAACATCCAATGCTCAAGAGCAAAGGGTTCCACAAAGAAGAAAACTACATCGAAGGCGGATGCCAAGCTTAATCAGGTATAAAATCTTCAGCAGTTTCACATAGAATATAGAGCTAAAAGCAGCCCTACAACTTCGAGTAATACTAAGCCACCCTATGTCCCATCTCTTCTGAAAAAATAATCCCTATTCATCAGTAAATAGAGTCAGTTTGAGTTAAATAATTGTTATAAATAATATGCTCGTGTATGTGGAATGAATGTAAAATAACATAGATGAGTTTAAACAGTAAATAACTAAATTTTAAGAAAAGGAGTTTTGCCAAATACATATTTATTGAGGGTATTTCATTTTTATGTATAATTAATAATATTATATTTGTATATTTTAGTATTTAGGCATTTGTACTCTAATATTTTTATATTTCTGTTATATTATTTTCTAGAACCTGTTCGTACTTCAGCTATGTACAAATAACAGATGTTTCGAACGACGTATTATCATTCCTGATGAAAGTGGATGGTGAAAAAACTCATATATATATATATATATATTAATATATATATATTATATATATATTTATATATATATATATAGTTATATATATATATTAATTATATATTAATATATATTATATATATATATATATATATATATTATATCTATATATTATTATATAATATTATATATATATATATATTTCTAAAAATCGAAACGTATCTTTGGAACAAATTTAACAAATGTCTCGAAGAGGTTTAAGTGGCATATATTTTGTATAAATCAGATTGAAAGTCGACAGTGTTCAGAAAAGTATACAGTTTCAGTATAATAAAAATATAATAAAACTACATAAGCACATTGCAGGTCAACAGAATCACTTTATTAATCTATTTGAGGAATCATTTGGATTAATATCTATGATGAATCATTTTCGTTCGTTAATGTTAATGACTCTGAAGAATCGCTTTGAGGAATCAATTCAACGAATCACTTTAAAGAATCACTTTTGATGAATCACTTCGATGAATTATTTTGATGAATCAATTTGGTGAATCATTTCGATGAATTGCTTTGATGAATAATTTCGATGAATTACATTGATGAATTACATTGATGAATCACTTGGA
>JABUQX010104280.1:0-5000 GCA_015478945.1 Trachelipus rathkii | reverse complement strand
AAAAAAAAAAAAAAAAAAAAAAAAAAAGATTAAAGAACATCAGAAGTTACAAAAAATAAAAAACGCCAAACCAAACAAATCAGTAAAGTATTAAATATTTTCACGTCTTTCAAATTTTTTTTTTTATAATTATATAAATATAATGTAATATATATACTTATATAATATAATTATATTATAATAGCTATATCAATTATATATAATATATTATATATAAATGTACCATTGTATTACAAGTGCTCAATAATATAATTATATATGTTAATATAATTAGGTATATACTTATATACTATATATATATATATAATGTTTATATTATATATTACTAATTGCTATATATATATTTTTATGGGCTCCGTGCTAAAGCAGAGGGCTTTACTTTCTTACGTTTTCTAACAGTCTAATCATTATCTAAGCGATGGGGCAAAAAGTTTCGCATGGAGCCTGAAGTGGCCCAACTGGAGGTCATGAGGGCCACGGTCTCAGTAATCCTAGTTCGGTCCTCATGGAAGTTAGAAGATACCTAAGAAGAAGGTTCCCCTCCAGGCTGAATTCATTAGGCTATTGCCAGTTGCACCGTCGACGTGGGTCGATACATGGCTGAACTTTTATTTAAAAAAAAATATATATATAATATCATATTAATAATAATAATATGAATATATATTAGTATGATTATCTATATATATATATATATATATAATGAGCTTTGAAAAACGGTTATCAATTATACGCACGATGAAATAATATTAACATATAACATGCCAAGGGTAATCTCTAAATTTGTCGGCAGAGGCCACATGACAGATGATTATCCCAAATCTAGTGAGCTTGCGAGCCACCTATTTTATTCCGAATGCCATAAATTATGCGAGCCATACCATCCCTTCTTACACCACTCTTTCTCAGGACCAATGAAAAAACATTCACAGACGCAACATAATCGACCCCCCTTATAGTTAATTATCAGAACAACGCTCTGAATCACTTGATTTCTCTTTGCATGTCGGGCCTTACAACCTGTCTACGATTTCCTGGTCAACTTAACGCGGATTTAAGAAAACTTGCTGTAAACATGGTTCTTAATGACTGATGGTAATGGGAAAATATAATAATATAAATAAAGAAGAATAATTTTTAAAAAACAAAGCTTTCCATACTACACATTAGTTTTTAGAATAGAATTGCCTTTGATAACACAAGTTCTTTCACCATGTTCTTTTACAAAAAATAAAGGTTTCAATAATTAGAAGTTCCTTACGTTTAGCTATCAATATACACTTAAATTTAGTAATATGCAATTTTATGCGAATTTGCTGCTCTAAACAAAAAATCCTATTGAGAAATATACACTAATTATGTTTCTATATAAAAACACACATATAATAAAGCTAGCGTAGGTTGGCAAAAAAACACTTTTTTAAAGCACTCAGCATTTACTTGCCCTACGCAATAAAGTAACACTTTCTACAGTCACTTTATCTATAGCGAGCTGTCACCCGAAACCACTTTGAAACAGTTCTGGTTACGTAATGCTATACTTTTATTTTTGTTTGGTTCTCATTCACTTTATTCAATGTAAAGATTTTATTTTATTATTAATACTCTTATTATTATTAAGTAATTATTATATGTTTCATTATATACTCCTATTGATGTATTATTATGACTGATTACGTAGACAATTAGAAATATTGTACAACATGGATACAGCATACTTATGTTGTAAATTATTAATTTTCCTGACTCAGTCTTGTGATTCTGTATCATTATATTGATCAACCTTTCAATTTTAATGAATGATAATTTATAATTTTATTTCCTCTGCATTTTTTTCTAAATTTGTATTCTTCGCCTTTGCAATTGATTCTACATTTATTTGGACGATCCCAGTACTCATTTCTCTCTAACAAAAACAAACTTAACGTCCTCACGGTGCGACACCCACGCTAGGGGTACGATATATACCTCAACGTCACACTCACTAATTATATTATACCCTATAAGCACTATTATCTCAGCTATAATTATAGTGAGTATATATATATAATACAATATATATAATATATATATTATTGCGAGCCCTAGTAGCCTCGATATATACTATATACTAGTGTATCACTACCTATACCCGTACTGGCAGTATTCCGCCCCCGGGCCCACACCCATCCAGTAACCAAGCCCACGCGGTAGCCTCTTCATACCCCTTGATGTACATAAATATGACTCGTTTCTAGGGACGAAATGAGATTTTTTTCCTCCTATGTTCTACGGGTTTTAATGAGGGCGGTGTATCCATCGTCAGGCTTCTTCGCGCCCCGCGGGTGCGTTGCCCGTCTAGGCCGCTTTACAGGGGCCCACGGCCCAGGTACTATATACATATTATATAAATGTATCCGGTAGGTCAGTATATATATCACCTACGTACTTTCAGTACTACAGCCTAACTACCCCTATACCTCTAGGTGTATATACCGGTATATACCCCTCATATAAGTTACCCACGCTGTAAACGAGATTGTTGCAGTTACCTAAGTCATTAATTATTACGAATATATATAATGTATAATTACTATAGCCTCATGACTTACAAACAGTACCAATTTAATATACACACTTGAACATTTCTTCTTTCAAATTCACAAACGATTATGCACACAACCATCATTTAATATCTCCACACTTAGATAATTACACTTATATACAGAACAACAAGCATTGGAAATGTACACATTTAAACTTACTTCCCAAGGTAACATGCGTTGACGCCAGATTATTGTTTACCAAAGCCGCATATCCACTCAAAATCAACATGCACCCCTCACATGCCATGCCTATAGCGTAATAAGAGCCACCGCCAGAGCACTAGCACTGCTACCGCATCTACAAATTTAGCTGCTGACAGCAAGATGCTATTGATATACTTCTGAGTTTAAATTACATATTGAAAAGCAATGCAAGAAACATTTACACTACAACTTTATTACATATCCTATTATTATATATCTAATTTTATACAATTTATCGAGATATAATATCATATATACAATACAAATATTCTAATATATAATATAAATAAATCTATTTTAACCATACAATTACTATTAACATATATACACCATATAAGAGGGTAAACGCTAGTAAAGCCAAGTATTTATATGTTACTTAGTATAGAACTCTACTGAATTATTGCACTACCTAAAACGAGTCTATTATTATATTTTGCTATCATACCGTTATATAGAATCAGTCTTATTTGAGTAATCTACAAATCCAATCTTTCTAACACTTCTCACCCTTCAGTTGTGACTAGCTTTATCAATATCAATTTGCCCCTACTGAATATAAATATAGCTTGTATGATATAAATGCCCTATTTAACTTCTTTTCAAAATGTAGTTAAAAATTCTTCTATCAACATTATAATCATAAGTCCGTATTTACCTGATATTAATTTATATATACTAATTATTTTATTATATTATTATAACTTTTATAGGCAATAACTATTATATACTATAAAAATGCTAATGTCATATAAATATGTAGTTATTATTAATATTTTTAATATTATATTCATATAGTTATAATACATTTATTATTATATTATTATATATATATATAGAATGAAAGAATTAATGAACATACTCATGATATTAGAAAGATATAATTTAGATGTGATATCTTGTTCATTATATATCAATAGATCTAAATTTATATAATATATAACTATTTTTATAATTATATATAATTATATAGACAACTTTAGGCTATTTATATATCAGTATAATATAATTATATATATTAAGGTGTCGCGGTAAACACAATAGTGCTTAATATCGTATATAATCACTTGCATAATATTGTAACAGAACTCACACTATATTATATTCCATTGAAGGTACAACATCTCAGGGAAACAGAAATAAGAGCCAAGAGTTTCCAATAGTTGTACAGAAATTTAATTAAACTACTATCAATGTAGCGGACTACTATTTGATATATTCCACTTAGCCACAGTCTGTGACGACATTGAGTAAACCTTATCAAAGATATCAATAAGCACTAAAAGCTTATATCTAGTATGCTTCCCACTGCCATACTCCGTCCCTCGTCGAATTATTTTAATACCTAATTCCTTTATAAGCTCGTTTATTATTTTATACATTTTCACAGAAGTTCATATCCGTGTCACGCGTCAATTTAGATCGTTGTGCCACTCATATATTTTTTCAACTCAAGACAATTGTACACAATAAATCTGCTAAATGAGTTTGAACGAATAATTAGACATTCTTCGTTTACGGCGTCTGATAGCGCTAGTACACGCGTAAGCAGTATAAGCGCTCACTCCCATTCGGTTCTATGAGAAGAATGTACCCATATAATTCTCATATACATTTCACGCATCGATACTATGTTTCGCACGTCCTCCGATCAACGTCTTAGAACGTAGACAGAGAAGCGTTTATAAACTTACAGCGCTTTAGCTACATAAGAGAAACAGCGAGAGCGTGAGCCATCTGCCACCAGTAAATTCAGACTCTAGATCTACGACGAAGTGTATAGAGTGTCTCCAAGAACTTCGCGAGCTCACAGTCTCAACTACTATCATATCGGGAGAGTAAATAGAACGAGTCGCTGCAAATACTATATACATTGTAACGTACATTCGACGAAGTTTTCAGGCGTAATTTTGAAAAAATACTATATCCTTCTGTAACCTCCATCCACTCCTACCGCCACTAAACTTTACATATTGTTTTATAATCTATTCCACGGTCACGAGTTAAGCGCTCAAGGCACTTATATATTAACTAAACACATAAGTATTCACTGTCTATAGTAAAAGAGTTAGGCTTTGTGTCACGACTATGACACCTGCCATAACATAGTAAAATAGCCACACACACGATAAAACTCACTCACTAGGCATGAAAAAATCTCTACAACTTCTTATTAATTGCCTCCTCCGGTTCTCATATTAATACCCTAACATA
>JABUQX010104278.1:25000-30820 GCA_015478945.1 Trachelipus rathkii | reverse complement strand
TGAACGAAGTACACCGGAAGTATATATATATATATATATATATATATATATATATATATATATATATAAGATTTTTATATTGAAAGTTATATAAAAATATTTTTACATTTCTTTATAGTTAAAGGAAAGTTCATTAGAAATCTGCCCGCTGGAATTTTTGGGATTCCGGCTAATTTTAGTTTGGGTACACCGCTAATATATATATATATATATATATATATATATATAGCAGAGTATATATATATATATATATATATATATATATATATATATATATATATATATTTGAGAGTAGGATTTCCTACTCTCACTATAGCTATGTATACCTGCGATATTCACCTGTAATTACTATTCAAAAAGGCTTTCCTGTACATCAAACTCTGACTGGTATTTTGTTATGTAAGAAATTTTTAACAACTCTTTTGTGTTAAACTTTCAAATAATGCAAAAGTGAGTCACGGTAGATGATGCCCAGGAGAATGCCGAGAACGAGGGAATTTCAAGGAGGGCAGTCAGTTAGATTTCGATAGTACAAGAAGAGGGGTGTGTTAAAAGACTGGCACTGTCAAAGCCGGAAAATTAGGTTTAACTGAATAACATTGTTGTGTTAACCTTTTAGAAATCTTATAAACCATGAATTGAGTGTTTAATTAATGTGAACCCTAAATTACAGAAGAAAGGGTGTTAAGGTCACTATATGATGATTGACTCATTATTATCTATTAAACAAACTATTATGTTAACTAATTGCTTGATATGAACTATTAATCGATTTTACTATTGACATTTTTTATGCCCCATTTAATTAATTAGCCTTAGAATAAAGTAACTACTCTTTTTTTTATCCACTGTACCTAACTATCATAGTTTAGTACAAGGAAATAGTGCCCCTTCAGAGTGACAAACGAACAAACAAACATCTAATATACAGTCGCAGGGTGAAAATTTCAGGTGTAATCAATTTGTTTGAAAAAAAAAATTCTGTGCTTATGAAACTAAAATAAATTGTGCGCTTAATCAAACTGTGATTTTGTGTCTATAAATAAACTGTGTAATAAAACTTGTGTGAAAATCAAATTTTATGTTAACGTGAAGAGTAAAATTCTGTGTTAAGAAATTAAAAAGTGCTAAGTCGTTACATAAAAATAAGCGCCGGCAGAAGCAAAAATTCCTAAACTGCCACAAACAGACAAATCAAAATACCCAAAGCGTCTTAACGCTTTCAAAGTACCCAACGACCTTCAACAATTTCATAAACAAACACTCTTTGTTCCCAAAAAAACTAAGCATGGCTTGAAATAAAACTTAAGCCTTGCCTAAAAATCAAACGGAAAAGGGCCACCTTTCAAAAAAGAAAGAGAAACAACAAATCCCCCAAATCGCCACGAACTTATTCACCTCCCACCGAAGGGGATAATTCTTCAACCTACCCAGCAGAGTCATCGACGCCCAAACGAGCTACTCAAGCAAAAGCGCGCCAAACTCAATTAAAGATTGTGTGTCCAATTCAACTACCAAGCTTCGATGAAGCCGATATTACAAACTGGATCGAGGCGATAAACATCATTTTTAGAATTTAGAAAATAAAAAGTGATGCAGAAAAAATAATAATAGTAATAAAAATACTACTACTACTATGGATCGAGGCAATAAACATCATTTTTAGAATTTATAAACTGATGAACACGATAAAAAGATTTTATTTGCCTCCACAAGAACAAAGCATTCATGACGTCATCAAGAAAGGAATGAAAGCGAACGAATTGCCGAGTGGATATTTGAAACGGGTCGAAAAAGTGGTAGGCTATAAAAACGCCGAAAGTCTCATAAGAAACCATCCAAGTTTTGTGAAAGAATCTTTCCTCGCTGAAGTACCGACCTATGTTTACCAAAATTTACACATGATAGCCGAATACATCGATTTACCTACATTGATAAAACTCGCAGACAGCGTTTTCAAGAATCTTTCCCGCGAAAATTCAAATCAAGAAAATCAAGAGCAGTATTCAAGTGGGAATTCAAGTCAAGAAACACACCCACAAATGCTTGAAACAAGAGCATTCTCTGAGTCTGACAAGGACCTTTTGAGGCAACTTTTGAACTCCCTAAACCCTCACGAGGGAGAGACAGCAGCCAACTCCCACCATACAAACGTCATCAGCACCGAAAATTAAGAAGAAAGACCGTACGGTACTCAGAAAAAAATACAGTACTATGGTAATGTTGAATAATATTAATAATAAGAAAGTGTATGAAACTCTTATCTGTGTTAATTAATTAATGTAATGAATAATAATCATAATAAAAAATAAAAATAAAAAAATCATAATAATAATCTTAATAATCATAATAATAATAATAATAATAATAAAAGCGATAATAATAATAATAATAATAATAATAATAATAATAATAATAATAATAATAATAATAATAATAATAATAATAATAATAATAATAATAATAATAAAAATAATAATAATAATAATAATAATAATAATAATAATAATAATAATAATAATAATAATAATAATAGTGGCAATAATACTAGTAACAAGGCTGATAATAACAATGGCTTTGATGATTTTGACAATAATGTACAGTAAAAAAGGGTTAAGCGGGATGATGAAGAAAATCCAAGAGGGTGTAGATTTCGGAGAGATAGCTGTGGAACAAGAGACTGATGGTTATATAAAGGACTTGATAAAAGGAACGGAAACTAGCGGATTGAAAGCCTGTTACAAGGAGTTCATCCATCGGGACAAGGAACTGTCCTTGGCGGTCGACATTTCTACAGGCACTTCTAGGATCTTAATACCGGAAAATCTGGTGGATGATGTTATAAGAAAAACACATGATACAAATCATTTGGGAATTAAAAGGACTTTGACTGTTCTAAGGGCGGATTTTGTCTTCAGATTTATGCATAGTAGGGTAAAGAAATTCACATGAGTTGTGATGCCTGTCAGAAAAATAAGAGCTATAGGAAGATAATATTTCTCCAGAATTCGGTAGACGAAGGAAGTCTCAGAAATTTGACACTCTTCATGTGGACTTGTTAAAACTACCGTATAGTATTCAATACCTGCTTGATTTTATCGATAGGTTTAGTAAATATCCCTTTGCCTACCCTCTTAGGCAGGCGACGGTCGACTCGGTATTAAACGTTTTAGTGAACGAAATTTTTCCTTCTCAGGCTCAAATAAAAAAGACTATCTCAGATCAGGGAAACCAATTCACTAGCTGATTGCTTCTGGCACGACGTGTGTAACCTACTCTGGCACAGATAAGATCGTCATAACGGCTAACTCGCCAAATGAACGGTCTAGTAGAAAAGATTAAACCAGGCACTCATAGTGACAACTGAGGTGTATGGTCAATGATAATGCCAATGGCGTTAACAGAAATTTTTGCCCTTGGGCATTGTAATTGTTTAGAGACTCGCGCCGATAACAAAGAATGGTATCAGTCCCGCACAATTGATGTTCGGCCAGAATATATCAATAAGAAGCTTATTACAGAAGGAGGAACTTTACCACGGTCACAAAGTGCTCATTTGAAGAAACTGCGGCTTTAATGCGTGGTGACCTCTGGCATCGTATTATTAAAGTTATAGAAAATAAGAATGTGTTCGTTCCAAAAGATCTCCACAAGGCAAGGTCCGTATTAGTAAAGAAATCAACAGTATATCGTGGGAAAACTGGTAGAGAGATATCTTCGACCTTACCGGTATTACAGGTAAAAAAGAATAATGTTTATATCTTAAAGCAAGGGAAAGAAGCAGTAGAGAATTTGAGAAATGTAAAAATTTATCATAACAACCGACGGAAATGTAAGAATTTATCATAATATAACCGACGGGAGCGCTGGAAACCAAGAAAAAAATAAGTTCAAAAAAAAAAAAAAAAAAGGTGTTTTTATTTCTGATTGCATTTGAGTTAGACAGTAGTTAAATTGATACTTTATCCCCTTCAAAAAAAAAAAAAAAAAATATCTTCTTCCTCTATTAATACTATGGATGAAACGCATGCAACCAAACATTAATAATTGTGAATAAATTCTCACGAGTTCTTTACAAAAATGTCACAGAAAGGGTTTGCGATAGAGGAAAGTCAAACCCCACTAGATGGGAATTAAGGAGGTCTGTTGCCAAATTGTAATAATGTATTGTGGTGGTAGAATTATGAATAGAATTTGTATTTCTTTATAATAGTGTAAAATCACCACTCAAAAAAAAAAAAAATTTGTTTTCCTGGGCCACAATGATTGAGGGGCCAAGGGGAATCGCTTGATTCTTTCCAGAGATTCCCTCACTCCGAAAATCATCACATCTGAGTAGTAGATTTCCTACTCTATAGCTATGTATACCCAAGTGATATTCACCTGTAATTACTATTCAAAGCTCTGTGCACTCAAACTCTGACTGGTATTTTGTTATGTAAGAAATTTTTAACGACTCTTTTGTGTTAAACTTTCAAATAATGTAAAAGTGAGTCACAGTGGATGATGCCCAGGGGAGTGCCGAGAACGAGGGAATTTCAAGGAGGGCAGTCAGTTAGATTCCGATAGTACAAGAAGAGGGGTGTGTTAAAAGACTGGCACTGTCAAAGCCGGAAAATTAAGTTTTAACTTGTTTGTTAACCTTTTAGAAATCTTGTTATAAACCATGAATTGAGTGTTTAATTAATGTGAACACTAAATTACAGAAGAAAGGGTGTTAAGGTCACTATATGATAACTGACTCATTATTATCTATTAAACAAACTATTATGTTAACTAATTGCTTGATATGAACTATTAATCGATTTTACTATTGACATTGTTTATGCCCCATTTAATTAATTAGCCTTAAAAATAAAGATAAGAAGTAACTTCTCTTTTTTTATCCACTGTACCTAATTATCATAGTTTAGTATATATATATATATATATATATATATATATATATATATATATATATATATATATATATATATATATATATATATATATATATATATATATATATATATATATATATATATATATATATACCCACCAAAACCTAGAAACAGCCATAATACTAACACAAGAATACATAGAACAAATACAAACTTGGTTAAACAACAACAGAATGGCAGAATCTCCCAACATGTCCTCTGTGACCCTAATCACCACAGACAAACATTTAGCAGCCAACGCACACCCCAATATCTTACTAAATAATACCCCAATGCAACTAAACATATCACCTAAAATACTTGGCCTATCGATTGACACATATTTAACATTCTCAAAGCACACCCAAAATACCATATCATCAGCGAACAGAAAATTAAACATCCTAAAAATAATAACAAACTCAAACAATAATAAAAACCTAGCAACTACCACATACAAATAATTCATAAGACCTACACTTAACTAAGCATCAAGCATATGGCTCCCTCATTTATCGAACACCAACCTAAATAATCTACAAGTTTCAAAACAGAGCTCTCAGAATCATCACACACTGCACAACTACAACCTCACAACAACACCTACACAATGAAACAAACATCCTTCCCATATAAACTCACCTCGATATGATAGAACACAATTCTTTGCAAAAACTACCACACCTACTCATCCTTGCCATACATATCTATCAAATCCAACAATACAGCGCTTAAAAATTCCCAAATCCTCCACAGCAAACTATTACAAAGAAATTCTAAACACAATTCCTCCTCAACCACAAAATACAACAACAAACAAACATGTAAACACTATCCTGACTGGAAGATATCTTGTAAGCCGAACACACAATAAAATAATAAACAACAATCCACCACAAAT
>JABUQX010104278.1:0-15000 GCA_015478945.1 Trachelipus rathkii | reverse complement strand
TAATCTAAACCCACACCCAATTTTCCATCCGTCTTCAGAAGAAGACGGAGACGTGAAAGGACTAAGGCAATAGTGAACAGCGTTTTAGAGAAGAGACAACCAGACTCTTAAATATAAAACTACAATATAAAATTTTTTAACATTTATTATATTATATTCACAAATTTTATTAATAGCCCCACTTATCTCCCTGAATATAATAAATACATCAACGTTCCTACGAATATATTGATTGATCTTTAAAAGAGTGCTAGCAATTGTGTGTGTTTTCATTTGTTTTTTTGTTTTATGTTTTTTTGTGTCCCTTCAACAGTTATTTTTACATTTCTTTGTTTAGAGTAATAGTAGTTTAAGGACATAGTAATAACAACAGACTCATAGTCACTGGATACATTGGAAGGGCAAATACAAGAAGGATGTTGAGGACACGAAGGCACAGACTGGGATTCGCTTGGTGGATAATTGGACTGAGGAGGAGGAGGAATATAAGGACCACTATGTTCCTCTACATTCCTTGAAGGAAAATAATTTTTACATTGGAAATAATTTGATGGGAAGAAGGTTTATTACAGGACTGGTTGGACATAAGGGTGAACTTTGGGAATAGTTTCTGCGGGAGATTCATCATGACCAGTATGAAATCGAGAATGAGAGACATCATATAATCTGGATCCATCCTTTTAGTGAATACGAAGAAGGATCATTAAGGGTCTTTTAATGAAATATTCTGATATTTATTGATGCCTGTAGCGTACTCCGCCTTTAGTAATACTTTTATGATGGAAATCAATAATGTTGTTTTTTGCCCTAGACGATTGCTCTTCTTGCGCCGATTCAGAACTGTTGAACGAAGTGAGGTACAGGATCATAGGGGATATTATATATTTATTGGTAACCATTATGACCCCAATTTTTTTTTTTTTTTCCCAATGGGAGGGAGGATACGCCTTGGTTACAGGCGAAATTAAATCATTGGTACTGTATGGGTGAAACACTCGAGAAGTCTTGTTCATTGATCCTGGGAATCATACAGCCAAAACCAGATCATCAAAAGGTTCATATATAGTTGCAGTGTTTTGCCCCGATCCTGCATCTCTTTTCTTTTTTTAAACCATCTTGCCAGGGACCATATACTATGGTCTTACATTTTGTGTCATTAGAGCCGAGACCATTGGTAGGCAAAAGGACTTCAAAAGACATTTCAGAAGAAACCACAGGCATCATGAGAAGTTGACTAGTCCGGGTACTTGGGAACCGACAGAGATTTTAACTTCGGCCCAATCCATTCTGAAAAGTACAATATATTCGGCAGAATGATATGATAAGAATGTTATGATAAAAAATAAAAATGACAAATAAATATCTTTCTATGCTAAGGTATTAATTTCAACAGTCAGTCAGGAGACAAAATGAATCAGAGTAAACTAACTCACTTCCTCTCTCTCACTTTTCTCAGAGTGGACCCACAATGTTAAAAACGGTCCCACTATAACTCTGAGAAACTGACTAACTATTGAAATAAAAGAAAGGGAAGCAAGTACTGAATTCTAATATAGAATTTAAATTTTTACTTTAGAAGAGTTGGACAAAATATGTATTTCAGTGGTTGTCCATCAATATAAAAGGCATTGTTATGAAAATAAGCCATATTTTGAACAAGGAAAGAATATGCTCTGGGAACTACTCTTCCCCTTTTTTCCCCCTTTAGTAAAGTAAAGAAAAAAGGATCATCAATAATACTTAATTCATTGAAAACCCCTGTACCTCTGCAACCTATGAAACTTTACTTAAAATCAGGGCATATTATATTTTTGTAAAATAAAAACAATATGAGGAAGTCTTTTTCCGTATTCTTTTTATTTTATTTTTAACCATAATTACGGAGTGCTATGATTTATAAGATGAAGACTCTACATATCCAGCTATAAGCATCTGATTGGACAATGCCGAAATTTCTCTCATCAGGAACAACCAGGAAAATCTGTAAAATAGTGTTTAAAGCTCCGCCACTCCACAACCTGTCATGAACATGACAAGCTCGTTGGAGCGGAGGAACCGGTATATATATATGTACAATGTACATATATATATATATACACATATTCTTTTTATATATATATATATATATATATATATATATATATATATATATATATATATATATATATTACTATCAGAGGCAGGTGGTTTTCAATGAATATATATACCATAAGTACATATTTTTAGGGAAAATTTTATTTATACGGTATAAATAGACACCATATAAACGCTTTTTGATTTAATTTTGGGTAACACAATCACACAAGACTTTATTATATAGCTTGTAAATCAGTAGGTGAACAACAGAACTTATATTAAATTGCAGAGAAATTTTTTAAATAGATGAAACAAAGCCAACAAATTTCTGGGTTTATTTATTTCATCTCAGGGAAAGATCAATTGTCAATTTATAACACAGAGAAGGTTATAAAAGACTGGTATGTCTCCTGTGACGGACATATTCTATGGGAGTAGACATTACATTCAGGAAATTGGGAACCAATCCTCTACTTCTAGTACGGGGAGGAACAGGCAATTGCATTTCCTCCAAGATTTCATCATCCATATGGACCAAAGTCAAATTACTATTATCCAAATGGACGTTAGTGGGATCACCAATTACCTCTCCCACTATTTGAAAAGGGAGAATTCTAGTCTCCGAGACAGGTGAAGAAACCATTTCAGCCGACGGGGACATATTGAAAGAATTACTATTTGGTGGGCTGAAACCATAAAATTCAGTCTTTTGAGAGCTAGAAGAACTATCTAGGGTAAAAAGGTTTGACCCATCGACCGGCAAATCCCACAACATTTCTCTCTGATAGATCCATAAGGTCATCAGAAAGCAGACTGAGGGGAATACGTTAGGCTCTAATCCATAAAAAAGGGCGGGATCGTTAAATTCACCCAGATGTTCCAGATAGTACTAGTCCTAACTGCTGTGCTTGTTTGAAAACTATAAGATCTTCATTATTATTAGGTAACCTTACAGGAGAAAGGATAGAGGAGTATTTAAATTGTACAGCTATTTCATGAGAATGACATATCAATATAATTCTAAAACAGGGGAGTATCTCGTCCTATGGTTGACTCCAGATGGTACTACCATGGCTCGTAGGAGACTAGTAGGCGATATTTATTAAATCTGTCTCGGATAAACTAGAATCGGAATGCCATCTCAGGTAAACTAGAATGGTTAGAATTAGATTCGTCCAAAGAATGGATAGGGTGAAATAGGAATTACGAGAGGAGGTAGCAAGAATTTAACCCCTTTGTGACCTGACCTCAATGTCGTTGACCTACGAGGATCTAACTCCTCACATACTTAAATGTTAAGGTTTCCCCTTTGATCCCAAGAAGTGGGCTCCATTACAGGAGTTAAATTGGGCAGTTGATATAGTCACCTACAGAAATAGGATTAAAAGTTATGAATCCCTCAAAATCAGCTTCCTCCTCCAGGAAATCATCAATATTAGTGAACAAGGAGGTCATCAGCGATGGACTCTGACTCATAACGAATTAGAAAACTGAATTCAAGTCTCAGATCAAAGATCGCGGGATTCGAGGAGGTTTTCATCATCCATCAACAAACTCTCCTCGTGCCTGAAAAAATGCATCAGCTGATTTCTTCTTATTTTCGAGGTGGTATTTTCGCAAATAACCCGGAATCTCAATCCATTCCCTTAAGTGTAAAAATGGACTTTTTGAGTTCTACTGGGGGGATTAGTATTCCTTTGGATGACATATGCCACCCTTATTCGGGTTCACGTCAACAACAGTAAAGGGCCCTTCCCACTTATTATGAAATTTAAGAGCAGTGCTTGGCCCAGTTCGTTTTTACTTTACGAGCTACTTTTTGACCGACCTTGAAAGTGAAAGGTTTAAAGTTAACACTGCCCTCTTTCCAATATTGGGAAAAGTAACCTCCACTGGAGTATGTTCGTGAATTTTGTAATTAAATAATCCGAAGGGGGACATGGTTCCAGATGCCACTTATTTTTGGGGGAATCTGATAAGTCATTATTAGAATAAATAAATATTCCGGGAAGACAATTCTTCATTCCAAGTAGCGGGTTGTTCCAGAAATAAAACATTTCAGTAGTGTAATTAAACTCCGGTTAAATCGCTATTCTGAGACACCGCTACTCCTGAGGGATGAAGGAGATATTCATTCAATGTTTAATGTTTGGGTTTGTGTAAAACCTGTAATATCCCTGGAATATCACTAGGACTTAAGTAAATCTCCACGTACTCTCTATATCCATGTTAATTAATCTACTTGATTTTGGAACTTTAGAATGGAAAGGTTTTGTAAGAACCTTTGGTGTTTCCAGTTCCTCGATGAGTTTTATGTATCTGGTCTAAGTCTGACTTATCTTGGGTGCTCAATGTGGGACTTTACAGTAACATCTATCCATTTTTTTTTTAGAATATTAATTGTATCTCAATTAAAGATTCATTGCAAGTAGAGATGTCGGAAAAGAGAAGTTTTTAGGGAATTGAATGAGGATGACATGCACCATAAACAGATAAGTTGATAGTTATTGGCCAAGGTATACTTATTTCAACATGGGTTTGGTGACGTTTATTATTTGGCAAATGAAAAGTTTTTCTCTGCCATCTTGGTCATAACAATTTGGCAACACTGCTTATGCTTTGATATCTGTAATATACTCGCTGGTTTACTTGATCATTCCTTAGGGCATGTCTCAAATATTTTATTTGTCTTTATTATACTAACTGTACATGCAGCTTTGGTTCCTTGCCTATGTGGTCCATGTGATTTGATTACATGTGGAGGCCCAAAATATGTTGCTTTATTAGTGTTGAAGTTCCAAAGAAAATCCGATTTTTATATTAACAGAGTTCCCCAGGGACGTAGTCTCGTGATATACAAATATGTTCATTTTCCTTAAGTATCATTGTTTTAGTAATGACTTTTTTTGCTGAGAATACCCCAGGTACTTATGTGCTTTTTATTGTATTTGTTTGTTAAGTATTCTAAACAATCACAGAGTTAACATTTTTTCTTATAATAGTCCCTTCAATTATAGTATATCGAAAGTTACTCGTTTATCATTATTTTTTTGGTTACGTTTGTTATTTTTTATGTTTTTTTTTTGTTATTTTTTATTTAATTTGTATCTTTGTGTCAAGTTTTATTAGATATTATTATATTAATAGTATATTGTTTTTACTTTGTTCTTTTTTTTTTTTTTTTTTAGTTTTTGGTGGAAATTTGCAAATTTGTGACTGTTGGTTACTCAAGTTGATAATGCCCTTTCGGCCACTCAAACTATGTCAATTTTTTTTTTTCCCTTTGTTAAATGAATCATTTAATATTTATGTTGCTTTCGGTGATTCATTGTAGGAATACGTTTTTTTTGTTTTATCCTCTCTAGAGCACATTTTTAGTACCTAGTATCAATATTGGGGTTATTCACCATGTATTATATTCCTGTTTGGAACTATAAAGATAGTGTTCTTAAGGGCAATGAGTGTTTCATATATCCCATGTTATTTAAACTCCTCAGTATTAGGTTTATACTATTAATGAACAATTGAGGTAATCTCTTTTCTTATTTGTGTTTCCTCGTAATACCTCACTATAGCCTCACTCCTATGTCTTTGTGAATTAAAAGCTCTTTGATTCTTTCATCCTAGTTATGTAAATGGTGATCAATTTTGTGAACTTATTAAATATTTATCTCCCTGCTCTTTCCTAACTATCTACGAAAAAGAATTCTTTACTGCGCTCAGCTATTTTTTATGTTATTTTTTTCTCTCATATTTGGTGATCTCCAATCTTGTACACAGTTTTTATTACTGATTCCTAAATATGGGTTCCTATTATCTACTCTTGACATCTAAGTTTATATTGGCGTTATATACGTGACTCTCTTAATGTCTCTCTACTATGTTCTATTATGACATAATGGGGTTGGTATACTAAAGCTTTAGTTCATTTGTGATTTCTTTTCTCCATCTATGATTTAATCAAGACATTAATCGTTCATTCATAAAGGTTTTTTCGCAGAGTCATTTACAATGTCCTTTTTCCACAGAGTGAACTCAAATCTGCTGGGACTATTCGTTTAACTGTTTTTCCTGGGTTTATTGTAGATTCAGCAAAATCTCCTCTCCCCCGTTGTTGTCCGAGCCTGACCCTCAGTATATTGGATATTTTAGCATTTTTTGTGCTTTTTAGCATTTTTTGATTGTATTAATTTTTATGTTTTGTTGGTCAGTTAGGGAAATAGAATCTAAAATATAATGGTTGTATTTGTTGAGGGCTTGTGTTCTGGGTTCTGCTGTTTTTGTTTTGGTGGATTATGTTATCTTTTGGCATTGTGGTATCTCTTTAAGAATATGTGCGTTCTTGGGGAAGCTTTGGTGGTGTTTTTTTGCTTCTCAGTTTGGTATTTTAGCCGATTGTATTACGATTTCTGGATTTGCTTCATGGGATTGAGTAGTGGGGATGATCATCGAATATTATACGCGTTTCGTGGTGAGTGTTTTGTGATATTTTGTTTTTGTGTTTGGTGTTGTGTGTTCCTTGTTTGAGGTTTTATCTAGGGACTCTGTAGAATTTTAAATGAAAACGTAAATAAATATACATCTATCTCTGCTGCTTTTGTTTGTTTTGGTTGTTTTGTTGTTTGATGTATTCGTCTACTGAGAATATTGAACCTTATCTATCTCTCTTTCGAGTGTATTTACGGGGTGGTGTTTGAGTTGAGGGGAATTCCTGTAGCTTCTTCGATATCATCTCGTTATAGATGTTTATGTCCGGTTTTCTTAGCAGTAGCTACAACTCCAATTAGTTACTTTTTTTATTAAGCAATCCTGCATATTTTCGTTTCCTCTCTTCTCTACAGTTGATATCACAGAGTGCAAGTTCCTTCTGATCCTTCTAGTCCGGATTATTTTTTATCCGACATTCGATTATGTTTTTGCGAGTATTAGTACCCCATTGTAACGGTCCTCTGTTCCTTGTGGTATGTGTTGAAACTATCTACCGTGTTTTATATGTGAGTAAGAAACGACTGTAGTTATTTCTTTCCGGAGGACTACGTTGTATACTGACTATTTATGTTTTTTTGTCTTTGTTTTTTTTTTGTTTTTATTAGTGCGTATTCTGTTATGTTTTTTAGTGATACTTATAGTTTTTCTGGTTTTTCTACTTTGTGTCTGTACTTTTTTCTATTATTTAGTTAGAACAATTCTGTGTTTTCCAGTGTGATCCAGTTATGGTATTTAGAGTGTCTTTGCTGTGTGTAGATTGATTTGTGTTGGAGTTGAGCTGGTGACTCCTCGTGAGTTGTTCGTTAATGGGTCGAATACCTCGTACTCGTGTCAGTTCCGGATGGTTGGGAAATAATTTGAATTTGAATTTTTTATGGTCGATCTCAAGATGGTGTTGATTTTAGACTATGTGAATTTTGTATAATATTAGCTATATAAGTTCCACTGTTCCTCATAAGTAGTCTGGCAAAATTTCACAATATTATTCCAAGAAGCTTCTACTTATGAACGTTATCTCAATACTCCATCATTTTTTATTTGTAGTGATTATGACGCTGTTCTTTTCCTTGTTGGTTTTACGTATAATGTGTGTCAATAATTATGAGGCAAACTACTCTAAAGGAGAGGCTGTTGGATTATATAGTTGATTGATGCTCTCAGGTATCGGATGAGGATGGGTTCATGGCTGACTAGTCCTCAGGCGTTTCCATACCTGTAAGTGGGCAAACATTTTTTAATGCTGCTCGTTTCGTTTTTTTTTCTATTTTGGTATTTTTACGTTTTTTGTGTATATATATATATACTCTGTTATTTTTTTTTTTATATCCTATATTTCTTTCTTCTCGTTCCATTCTCTGTATACCCAACATATACTATGATTTAGTCCCTCGTACAGAGAAGATTCCAGGTATTTTTTATGATTCACGATATATGTGTAAGAAATTTGCCTTCTATCTCTGTTCGTTTCTCTATGCTCAGTCTCAACCATTGGTGATTGGTGTCATTTGGAATATGGAAGGCTGCACAACACTCACTAATCACCCACAAAATTATACTAAGAGATCTTGACTCTTTCAATCTATTTAATTTTCCAGGGTCCACAACCTTTAATGTTTGTAGAGTTCGTTTGTAGCAAACTGTGTAAGGCAGTTTTAAAATACCCTCCTTCACATCTTGTCATAGAGTCTTTGTGTTTCATTTATGGTGTTTGATATGTTTCATTATAACCTATGGTGATACTAGGTTGCATACTTTTTTGTGTTTGTTGTGCTAATCCTTTTGTTGTGTGGAATAACATAACAGTTAATACAACTGAGGTCTCAATAGACATTCTTGGTTTGCTCCTGATTATCTGATTTTACTGTGAAGATTTGTTCTCTCTTTGGTGTTGTGTTTTTTTGTTAGCATATCCTCTATTTATATTTCTTCGTGAGATAGTTCATGTTTTTCCTTCTTGTTTATTGGTGACATAAGATTCTCTAGTTTATGCTCGTTCTACTCATATGTTGCTGGAATTTCTCAAGAAAGATTTAGATTTAGGTAAACGTATTTACTGGTTGGTATTAGAATTATGAAGTATAGTACTCTTAGGATATGGTGCATAAGTTTATAGGGTTTATGGAAGATGTTTAGGTATTTGGTATTTATATAAGTTATGGATTAGGAATAAGATTTTTATGGGTAGTGAATTAAGTTTTTAGGATTATGGAAGAATAATGACATGTTTGGGGAGTTTCAAATAACTAGTTATGATTGAATTTTTAGGAAAAATGAGTTGGGTATTCTGTGTGGAAATTGGTGAATACTAAGGGAAGGTTTATACTCACGATCAGAGAAAGAAGTGGTATTTTTAGGTATTTGGCATGATTTATATGTGTGCATTCACCTGGTCAGAGTTTTTTTATAAACTTTGACTCGAGCGGTGAATACGTTTATCTGTGTTCAACCTGACTGATTTCAACAAAGACTTGAATCATTGTTTTTTTTATAGTTTTAATTATGCAAGTTTATCTCCAATTTTCGTATTCAGTTAAAGGTTTTGTCAGAGTTGATATCCATTTATTACTTCAGTAGTTGGAACCCGTTAGGGTTGTGTGTCATATTGGTTTTTGGCTTATGACTTCTATCCCTGCTTTATTATTTTCTATCTATTCTCACTTTTCTCATACTATTCATTCTCTAATTGATGTTTTATTGATGCGATTGGGATCTGGTAGAGCAAATCAGCGGGGCGTGGGACGAGATCAAAGTCCTAAACGTTCTTGATATCAGGAAGCTCGTGCGTTTTGGTTCAATCTTGTGGTTTACTTTTTTCTCAGGATCATCGTGTAGATTTTTTTTTTTTTTTTTTTAAAGTAAAGTAAAGATATGAATATATTTTTTGTATTTGTGATTGTTTTATTTTCTTTTCCTAATCTTAACTTTCTTGAATTTCTGTCTATATTGTAAGTACAAATAGTAGTAGATTTCTTTGAATGTAAGGTATATTATATTGTAGATTCTCGTGTTTTTTTTTTTTTTTTTATTATATTTCTCTTAAATATTATATATGTGAATGATTATTACCTTTTGACAAGATAGGATATTTTATTTCTTAAATATCAAAAACAAGTGATATGTGTGAATTCTTTCTAATCATTTTTTTTTTTTTTTTTAGTCTCTCTTTTTTTTTTCGATCGTCTCATTCTTTTTAATTTTATTTTATGTAGCGTAAAAACAATATCATATTTTATATTCAATCTTAGTTTTATTCCTCGTATCTGTTCGAAGTGGTCTGTCTCATCTTTCTTTTGTATGACTGTGAAAATCGTGAAGTAGTAGATTTTGTGTTATATATATTCTCGAGGCTCAAAAGATTACAATAAGTATATGGATGTATAGTTTTATTTATTGTGTTTGTGTTATTGTTTTTTTTTCCTGTCTAAGATTATTTTTAATTTTGTTTATATGTTTTATTAATGTACAGCACTAACAATATCTTGACTAATCGATGCTCTAGATTGTTGATCGGTATGTCAGTTGTTGGTTTTCCTGATTAACTGGAGGTTTTAGATGTGTCTTCCTCTCGGATCTCCGTTTGGTGTCTCTGCTTTACTTGTGTGTTTGACTTATTCCATGTTTTTAGTGTATTTTTTTATTATTTTTTTTTTAATGTTGTGTATTTGTGTTTTTTGTTATAGTGTGTATGATATAATCGATATTTGTTTTTGTGTATTGCGAGATAAGCCCTTTTCTCTCTCGCTATTATCTCTTTAATCTTTTTATCGCGCTTGTCGAACGTTTCTTGCTCTTCGTGATTCTCAATATGTTGGTCTAAGCTCTAGATTATTTTTTTCTCAGTGGGATATTTCTTTATACATTATATTTTTTTCATTTGTTTATAATTGAATAATTTAATTTTAATTAATATATTAATTTTATTGTCATATTTAGATGATATTCATATTTAATTCTTGAGTGTATTATTTGTACTTACACTATATATTAAGTTTTATTGTTTTACTCTTATTATCTACTCTATTATCTCATTTTTTATTTATACATTATGGTATGGTGTTTTATATTGATGTTTTTATATATGTTATTTGATATCTATATATACAGTCTATGAATATTTGGTGATTACTCTTAAATTCATTTTTAGACAGAGTTATATATTATTTTGGTTTCAATCTACATTCTATATTTTCTTAGTATAATCTCTTTTATTTTTTATATATTTTGTTATTTTATTTTTTCTTTTTTTAATATTCTTAATTTCTTAAATTTCTCTCTTAGATTCTTTTGTATTGTGAAATCCTTACCTGTGTTTCAATATATTTATTTTGTTGTGGCATATGAAGTAGTGGTAAGTGATAATTCGATAGAGTCTCGATTCAGCTCGACATAATGATATGTATACTTAGCGTAGGATGTATTTTGTGGAAGATTATTGTTATAGTGTTCTGTTTTTAGTATGTATGAGATGAAGATTGCGTCCTCATATATCAGTTAATATAGGATCTCGTTTAGTATTTTGGTTTCTCATACAATGCAATTAGAAGTTGCTTTCTTTTTAAATTAGTGGCAAAAATTTGGCAAACATTTTAGAATTAAAAAATTTACATACGCAACAAATAAATATATATAAAAAAAATCTAAAAATATGGGCAATATAAAAAAATTAATAGATCATAAAGAATTGCCTCTTTCTATGTGATTTTTCTCATCTTCTTTAACCATTGGCAGTATACTATCTCTCATCATGACATTATCCTAGTATCCTCTGTACCTTCTCTCGTTTGTTATTTTTCACAGGCGCAACCTATCTTTAGGGGGAAAATATCAAAACGTGATTGAGAGAGAAATGATGATTCTTTAAATTACATGAGGCTATCATGTCTTACTGCTTTTAATAAACCATGCCACCAACTTCTGCAGTTGATATCTTTTGAATTCCTTAGAAATCAAAAGTTATAAGGTGAATTCACAACTTAATTATCGTTCCAATCTCCTCTGTACTTCGAGTTTTTGGACTTAAACATTACCTTTATTACTATTCCAATAAATATACACCCCTCTTGAATTTAGCATCACATAGCTTTGTAATCAAAGCTTCAGCTTTCTACATATCATGGGAATAACAAATGACAGATCTCTTCTGTCACCCTTTAACAATCTTTCTAGTTTGTAGCGTAGATCTATGGCTTCCACATGTTGCACGAATCACTAATAGTTTTTCTTGATAGAACATAAGTTTAACCTTTGTGTTATTCAGAATTTGAATTCTTTTGCGATTTTACTCAATATATTTCTTTTAGTTTCGAATTAATTTTCTCAAACAATATTCAAAGTATCTGGTAAAGTTTGAAATCCTTTTGTTGTCTTTTTCAGAAAGTTAAGATTCACAGCTCTATATAACAATCTAAAATTAAAATTGTCTTTAAATACGTATGTGAAACAAGGTGTCACCAGTATAACAGGATAACAAATAATACTTTCGAAATTGTCTTACAAAATTTATTAATAAACAATGAAAAATTATGATATCATTTAAAAAAAAGAAAAAATATTTGTAAACTAATTTAAAAATAGAAAAAACTTTGACAATTTAAAAATGACTGTTGCAATTTTTAAGCAATCCAAATAAGAAAAAATAAAATTTCAATTTTTTTTAAATTATTTTTACTAAAATATTTATTAAACTTTTTGAATGTAAATATCTCTATTATATTTGTCCTAAGTTATAGTTAAGAGCATGCTCATAAATTTCTCACTTAAAGTTTAAAACTTTTTGGATGATATTTTGCGACATTCAACTTTAAGTTTCAAAACTACACTTTCGGGTTTTAGAAATACCATAATTCCATATTGTGAAAATTTTAACCATGGGAAACAAGATGAGGCCTCAACTTTTATCGTCCCAAGAAAGTTATCTCCCGTGATAGTGAAAAGGGGGAGTGGGGTATGGTGTTTTATGTTTCTAATCCAGTATCATCCATTCAATTTCTTTATTTTGATTTATTTTTTGCAATTTTTTTTTCATTTGTTTTTTATTGTTTTCTTTATAAGTTGATCTCGTCTCATTCTCTTTTTATGGATTCAAAAATGTGTCTTCTTGATTAGTTCTCATTTTAAAAATAGCTTCTATATTTCATTTGTCATATATATATATATATATATATATATATATATATATATATATATATATATATATATATATATATATATATATATATATATATATATATATCTCTCTTTATATATATATATATATATATATATATATATATATATATATATATATTGGCGGCTCGTGAACCGAAAACATGAGGAGGCACTTCAATATATATATATATATATATATATATATATATATATATATATATATAACCAAACCTATATATATATATATATATATATCAGAGCGACTCCTACACTCGTGCTACTCGTGCTTAGCACGAGTTATTATTATAGAAATGAACGATATTCTTCAAATTTTGCAGTTATGATAAAATTCTCTATATTTTTTTTTTGTGAACATAGGTCATCTGAAAGAATACGTTATATCGTGTAAATGGTTCATTACGTAAATTTAAACAAAAAGTGTAGAAATCATCGCCATTAACCCTATTTTTAGTCAATTATAAATTGTAACGGCTCTCGTACCTCTCCAAAAAGCAGAGAACAAATTTCAAGACGGTATACAATACATATTCATTGAATTTAATTTTTACAAGTTGTTTTTTTTCCTGTCTAAGAATCTAATAAAACACTCGTTTAATTTAAGAAAAAAAAAATTAAAATAAACTTACTTGTTCTTAATGCACATTTCGGATAAAAATAATTCCTATATTTAAATTCTAATATCTGAATTTGAAAAAAAAACTAAGATACCCATAAAACCAATTATATGCTAAAAGAGAACTGTAGAATGGATAACTCAAATATTTTATAAATAATTATTTTGTTAATTATGTATAAATAAATAAATAAATAAATGAATTAATAGAACTAGATGCTGAATAATAATGTCTTTTCTTTTTTAGCTGAGTTTGATAATATAATTTAGCACCTTGCCTCCCTGTGGAAGTCCTTTAAAAGAAGAAACTTCGCCCAAGGCCCCGTGTCCTGCATTTTTGTAGCGAAAATTTTTATGATTTCTTGTTGTATAAAGGTTGTAACATTTTTAAAGATTTAATTGATTTATTGTAATGTATGAACTAAGAAATAGGGTAAATATGTATATCGTGTTCTATTATATATTCGAAAATTAAAGGGTTTATTTTGTCCTCCTTCTCCATTTGAAAATTGCTAAGTTTACACAGAAAAGGTTATTATTAAAAGATTCAAAATTACAACTAAAATTATTAACAAAAATATAGTAAATTTAGTATAACTCTCTCTCTCTCTCTCTCTCTCTCTCTCTCTCTCTCTCTCTCTCTCTCTCTCTCTCTCTCTCTCTCTCTCTCTCTCTCTCTCTCTCTCTCTCTCAATATAGTATAGTAAAGAGAAGTAATTCTAAATAAAATTTAAGTACAAGTGTTGCGGAAAAATCATCATCAGGAAAGAATAAATTTACTGAGGTTTCCTACTTGTCTTTACTTGAAAAAGATCACCTCAAGGTTTCCAAGTGCAACTTAGTAAAGGAAATAGAAGTAATTCAAATAAAATTAAATACTAGTGTTGCGAAGAAAAAATCAACATCAGGATAGAATAAAGTAGTTAGTAGAAAAAACAGGGAACTCTGTGAATGAAAAGAGTGTCTTAAAGATAGTTAGAGGGTATTCCATCAAGGAAAGTATATCAAGCAAGAAAGAATAAAGTGTAGAAAAAAGCAAAGGAACTCTAAGAATAGTATCTTCAAGACAGAATGAGATTACATCAAGGATCCTTTTGATTTTACTATAGGAATAGATTACATCAAGGATCTTAATACAGAAGGAAGAGATTAATCAGGGAACTTATAAATCGGTAATCAATATCGAACTCTGAGAAGAAGAGGAGTGTCTTCAACAGTAGGAAGAGAATACATCAGAGTAATTATAAATTTCGTAAACAATAACATAAGTTTTAATTTAAGTTTTATAGATGTAGTGTGAATTAGTTATAGAATATAGATTTAGGGTATTTTTTTAGGGTGTGGTTGTTTGAGCGGGGTTTGGAGCTTGAGGTATTGGGAAGTGCCTCAGGTTGTGGGATCCCAGTAAGCGTGCAGCCAAATCAAGTGTGGGAATAGTAGAAAGTAGAGTGGTGAATAAGAGAGTCAGGATAAAAGAGAGTAAGGGGGGGTAAAGAGATAGGATGGGTAAAAGAGATTAGATTAGAGTGATGTATGAATGTGAGAGGGATAAATGGGGATCTGAAAAGGGAAGAAGTGGGTTAATGTTCGAAGAAAAAATGGATATGCTAGGGTTGACAGAAGCAAAGCTGAAAGGATAGAAGGAGATGGACTTT
>JABUQX010104277.1:0-40977 GCA_015478945.1 Trachelipus rathkii | reverse complement strand
AATTAGCAGGACTAGCCGTTAGGTCTATTCTATCTTCTGTTTTATTCTAACACTTCTCTAGCTTCTAAATCCTTATCCTTACTTTATGGTTTTTGAACCAAGTACTCGGATGGCATTCTATATTTAGGCCTAAACTAGTCAACGCCAACTACTTATACACTACCTTAAGCCTTATACTATACAAGAACTCCAAGTTTTTAATATTTTTGGAATTTTGATTCAAACTATTGTTTTATGGAATAAAATTATTGTGAGTTATTTTTCTTTATTTTGCTAATATTTAAGCTTAATAGGTTAGATTTAACTTTAATTTTAATAGGCGAACCCTCTTTTACTGGAGTGAGCAGTTCACTCAACGGTTCTAATTTTGCACTTTCAGAGAAAAGTCTGTCAACAGAACATTTCTTATATATTATATATATATATACCGTTATTATATATATATATTATATATATATATATATATATATATATATATATATATATATATATATATATAATATTATATATATATAGTTATATATATATATTATATATATATATTATATATATTATATGTGCGCACATAAAACCGGCCCCATCTTCGAAACAGTTCGATTTTTCAATAAAAAATATTTGCCTAACTACTTACGACCGTACACGACGGTTATCACAACAATGTGGAGTATCATGCAGATCATGTCAACGCATCCTTCATGGCTTAAAAATGAAACAATACCGTGTGAGCGTTGTTCATGAAATAAAAGAAGCGGGCTACATGTAAGCGTAAAATTACTGTAATTGGTTGCTAGATGTTGCTGGGGAAATGTTGATCCGTTTCCCTTCTTTTCAACGGTGAAACTTGGTTTCATCTGTCGGTTACGTTAATTCCCAAAACTGTCGACACTGGGCTACAGAGAACCCACACGAGTCTATGCAAATGCCATTACACGATTTAAAAATAGGTATTTGGTGTGCTCTTTCTAGTAACAGAATAATCGGTCAAATATTCTTCAATGAAACTGTGAATACCAATGTTTACCTACAGGTCTAGAGTGATTTCTCTGCACAGTTAACTCCAAACGAAAAGCGTTATGCATATTTCCAGCAAGATGGGGACACCTGCCATACATCGGACCTGTCATTGACTACCATACATACCGTTTTTACAGAGGAAAGGACAATCAGCAAGGGTTTGTGGCCTCCCCGGTCTCCCGACCTCTCACCATGTGACTATTTCTTGTGGGGATTTCTAAAATCTAGAGTCTACCACAACAATCCCAGAACAATTGACACATTGAAAAAACAACATACGTCGAGAAATTTCCAACATCCCACAACGTGTATTGAAGAAATGTATCAAATAATATGCTTAAAACGTGCAGAACTTTGCTTTGTTCTTGACGGAGAACATTTCAAACATAGACTTTAAATCTCCTGCTCTGTTAATTAAATCGTAGGTAAAGGTGTTGTTAGGGAGAGTTAATGGAAAGAAGACCCGGATATTAACTGTTAACAGAGGTCCCCAAACCACCCAATAAATTTAGAAAGTGAGATCAGAAACTAAGACAGCGTCGAAGATCAGAGACTAAAAGGAACTGTCAATAAAGATTAAATGAATATTCTAATAGAAAAAGAGAGAAAATTAGTCCCGTTAGTACTACTGTTACTGTGGCGACAAAAGTGTTATAAGTTAGTCTGAAAATACTAACTAAGGTTAATATTAACTACCTACACCGCTGTTAATGGTAGAATTAGTGTATCTCCTAACGGTAACTACTTTTATTACCTGAACACTCTCAATTTGGGCCTTCCACAAAAATGAACCTTCTGTAAGAATCTAAGTACGTGATGCTGAAGATTCCTCCTTGAATGAACAAGGTCAGGTTTGATGAATCAGGGTAAATAAAACAAAACGTTTAAAAACAACGTTTATTATAATTAAATTAAGGGGAGGATAATCTAAATTGTCGATTTCTGAGTATCAGTTATCAATCGGTTTGGTCTAGATAAAGACCAAAACCTAAGATCGTAAGTTGAAGTTGTAAGGTCAAGTTCAGTTCAATTCCATTCAAATTCAGTTCAAGAGTAGGTATATCTACAAAGGAACAAGAACTGAAATGTGTGTGTGTAAAGGATGCAAATAGATAAAGATCACTCAACTTTGTGGTCTGATGGAACAGCACTCCCAGTGCTGAATTGAATAGTCTGCTGTTGTTGTAAAAGATCCAAGTTATGGATGGAGACGCAATTAAACCGCCCAGCTGGAAATCGGGCAATAAACCTCAGCACTAAAATTCGCAGTATGCAACAAAACTGAAACGGCAGGCAATATGCCCCGGCACCAAAAACTGATGAAATAAAATAGGCATATTGTAAAATTTTGTGCTCCATGACAGAAAACATAAAAAAGGATATAAAGCATGGCTTCAACTTACCCTTGGGGATTGTAGAAACCTTCCACAAGGGTTGTTTGAAAGAGTCTTGAGGAAGACCGGAGAACTGCTGCAGAACTGCGAAAATAGAGAAGCCATAAGCCAATCCATACAGAAATCTCAAATGGAGCACACACACCTCTAAAATTATAAAGACATTAAGTGTATGAACATAGTAAAAGTAATATCTTACTTTTACAGTGGTGTTAATTCCTTGTCCACAAGGAATCCTGAGAGATCGACGGAGATGTGTGGAGTTAGTGCGACGGAAGTATAATATCTAGTTATCGAATAGATAAGTGTTTCAACCCGTTTTCACGGATAATCGCGATAATATTATATTGTATCCAAATCATTATACAGCCGTTCCATCTGTAATGGACCGTAGGTAAATTACTTTACTTATCTGCTCGAAATACGGTCTGGCTCACCTGCTAATCCCGATAATCTTATTTAAATCATCATAAATGGGATATTCGTCCAGGATAGTATTTTCTAGGATTGTTATAGGAAGATAAATTTATTATTAATGGTATTAATAAAAATATATATAGACATATAATGGATTGAATATATATATTATATATTTAATTAATTATAAATACACTATATAAATTAATTTTAAGTTATGATGCACAATTACAGAAGTATCATTTTATAATTTTAGATTGAATGTTTCAATTATCATTTACTAGAATGCTATATAAATTATTAGTGTGCATCATTATTTTCAGAGTACCTATAATAATAATCATATAATAGTGATTAGCACCATTCAGTGAAGCTAATAACCGGTTAAGGTAGAAATGATAGGTAAGTTTAACCTTGTCATTATCAGCCAATCACCCTTAACATCCCCTTCGCATACACTAAAATTATACACCCTCACTCAATAATAATATTTTCTATTATTAAATTTATCAATAAATATTAATATATTTATGAAGCCGATGTTCTATTAAAGTGAGTGGTAGGCGGCAGTGCGAAGATGCTATTAGGAGAATTAATACCAATAAGACTATTATGGAATAATAACTATAAACATCTTAAAATCATGAATAAGAACTTGATTACATCCTTATATCTACTAGTACTAACTTAATACAACTAAACTTAAGGAAAAAACCATACTAATTTATGTTGAAATACTTAAAAAACCATACCGCAATTTTAATTGATATATCAAATATGTATATATACAAAAACTGTAATAAAAATCTGTATATCGATTAATAAACTGTGCCTCCCTCCCAGGGAAGGTAGAACATGGACCATTTATATAGTGGACAAACCCGAAACCTCCTCAGGTGGAAGGACTGCATTCGAAGCGACAGAAGTTCCAATCGGTTCCTTCTGTGGTCTCGGCGAGTGACCAAAATCGGCTTAAATTCCGTTGTGAGTGCCGCAAGAGCCTATTGCTCGCAGGGAGATGCCGAGCTAGAAAGTGTATTTCCGTCATCTTACGAAATCGAGCAGAAAGTGAAGCAAGCACCCAAATTGTAACTCACTACCTCATACCACACAGCTACTCGAGTGGAGATCGACGAGCTATTTTACCGATATACTTGGATATATGTAGCTACCTGAGTTGTCTCTGCTCGCCTCGGCCACCAAGTCCCCGATAGCACTGGAATTCCCTGAGTCTTGCTAGAAACTCGAAAGGGGTGCGTCTTCTATGCTGAGCTAGAGACGCGGGACTCTAGTTAAGAATAGAAACTAGTATACGGTAGTCAGATACATAAGAATGTAACTCGATGTACGTATTGAAATAGTATAGGGTAACTCTAACTGATCATAGTATTAGGAGATTACTGTATAATTATAAGGCTGAAATACTGAGAGTGATAGTGCATCAATCAGTATAGATGATATATAGTATATTAAAATAAGCTAGTAATGGAGGTAAGCATAATTCCAGTAAAAGTGTGACGCATCATACCATACCGCCTCTC
Organism: Trachelipus rathkii; assembly: GCA_015478945.1. NCBI lineage: Eukaryota > Metazoa > Arthropoda > Malacostraca > Isopoda > Trachelipodidae > Trachelipus > Trachelipus rathkii. The sequence continues at coordinate 36,611 of JABUQX010104277.1, read as the reverse complement.
GTAATGTTTGAGTTACAGTTTATCGAGAAGTAGACGGTCGATAGAATAGTGGTTCGTGTTTTGTTTGATTGTAGTATGGGTGATATATTGTCTATTCCTATTTACTCATCATATCGCCGTCCTCACCATGGCCTTATTATATATATTTTAAGTTACTTTGTCTCTCTAAACAGCTCCATCACTGCCCTATGAGCGTTTGGTTCTTACTGCTGGCACTTCTGGAGTCTAGGCTCGGCATTTGAGGGGGACCTTGCCGTCGGTTTGAATATCAAATTAGACTTGGACATGACTGCTGATCGTTGACGCTCTCGAGCGGCTTACGCGACTTACTGGCGGCTTTCGTAAGTGGGAGATCGTGGTAATCTTTTGATTGATAGAATGAGTAGGTTCATTCCTGTGCGTACGAGTAGGTCTGAATACGTGATCCTCATGGCTGAATCCGAGTGGTTCATACGTAGTGCCGTTTAAGCTATCTACTAGAGGCCATTTCCCAGGCTAGATAAATCCTGTTCGCGCCGATATTGGGAGTATGTGGTGAAAAATTCTCCGAGTTTCTATACACAAAACATCCTGTGCAAATATTTTCGCGACTCATCTAGGATAAAATATCCGTATGCCTGGCAGAGTAACTTTTTCGTCGAAGCAGCAAGACTGGCGGCCGGTTATTGATGAACGAAAAGAGTGGCTAGCATTAACCTTCCTTTGATTTTTCTCTCTACTTTGAGAATAATGATTCTTTATTGGCGTGCTTAGCCGAAAACATCTACTGATATGGCGGATACGTTTCTCTCTGTAAAATCTGTCTTTTCCTATACCCTTCTTACCGTGCTCGCTTATCTCGAGTGGTTTCTTTTTATTTCTCCAGAGCTTGTCAAACAAGTGCCAAATACTTCTTTGGACGCCTCATATATTTATTCAAGATATACCTCGCCAACCCGTATGAGCGTATTCTTTGCTAACTATCCCCTTAGCCTCTTCCTTACCTTCTCTCTGATGTCATCTCCCATTGCGCATGTAATTAACATTATTCATCGGGTGCGCATAGAGAGTGCCTCAGAAAAATATCATGAGAGGTGTAGGAAAGCGCAAGGAGTGTGCCCAGCTATGGATCAGTTCACGTCCCAGTGCTAGCTTCTATTATTGAAGGCGGATGGTGGACATTTTGGATTCTCCGGGTCCAGACTCCCGTCCTCTGACCTCTCTCTGATTCACTACATGTGTGCCTAAGGTCTATCCAAATACATGACATTACGTGTATCACCCCCAGTGTTTCAGATGCTCATATCCGCTAGATCACTGCCGCTAATCCTGTTTCTCCATGGTCTTTAAAAACCAAGGAAAGGCCGACCTCTGCAATGTAGGCTCCTTATCTAACTTCTATCTTAGCCTTACTCACGCTGCATATCCTCCTTTGTTATTTTTTAAGATTGGCCTTGAAACCCTTCTCACTCTCACTATTTCAATAAGTATATCTGTGAGATTCCTCAATTGCACTTATGTTTTCCTCTCGATCGCTCCGTACACCGCTCGCTTGACGCGCGTCGAGTGATCAAGAGCGCTGGCGATTATGACACCACTGTGTTCTCAACACTAGATCTAACGTAGCATTTGTTTATGTGTATCTTCTCCCGTCCTCTAGAGTAACTAATCGCACAAAGTGATCATTTGGCTAGGATGATGCCGGACTTTTCTTTATACCAAGGCATGTCGACAACAAGAGGTTTGGGCTCGATAACGCGTGCTCACAATTGCTCTCTAGATCGACGCATCTCTAAGTTGGCGATATTCCTCCTCCTCGTTCTGGGCTTACTTTTATCAATCTTAGTTTGTAGGCGTTTCTAAGCGTACGCTCTATGAATATCGGCTAAGTTAGCTTAGTACTGTGAGGACGTAGTCTTCCTGTCTATCTTTTTTCTGTCAATAGTGGCTGTCTCGACTCCCAGGGTATTTGTCTATTATCCCTCACTCATCCTACTTTTCATTAATGATCTCTTTCACCACCTGCCCAACATGTCATAACGGTTATCCATCGTTATGGACCCGATAGACTCTGTGATCTCCTCATCTCTTCTAGAGCCTTATACTTTGCCAGACATTACTTGCTCCTCTCTTTTCACGTGTCTCGTAATTAGGCCACTCCAGCTCCTCTAATCATTTTCTAGACTGCTTAGTCTCTCCCCATAGATCTGTGTGAAGATGAAAGTTTTCCACCGTTTCAGTGAGGCGGGTTCGTTCAGACTGTCGAAATATCAATTATTTATAAAGACACCTCAATTTCTTACCACAATTAGGTGTCCCTGCCTTTATAGACCCTTTTAATCTATTTCCTATCTTGTCTATTTTGACGGTTTTGTCAGTCTCTCCTGTGTGACTTAGATAAAGACATCCTGGCATATAACAATATAACAATAAAGAAAAGTCTTGGATAAAACACTCTACCTTCACAGGCGTGTATCTATCGCCGGCCTACAACGAAACTGGAGTTACAGTATTTTGGCTGTCTCGAGTACAATCTAATTTGTTCACTATATACTCTCAGTCTGCTCCAAGATTATTTTAAGGTCGTTATCACGACTGCTTCTAGTACTGGTAGTTAAATGTTATGCTTTCTCATAATTCTTGAAGGGGTCGCACTTGTGTATATTCAACCGGACTTTTTTGCTATAGCAGGTGCGATGATTCATAGAGATTCACAAGGCTTTTGGAAACTATATATCTGAGACCTTTCACCATTATGCCTCAAATCGATCTCTCCGCTTTCGGTTAAGTGCGCGATGTTCATTGCGTGCATTATTAATATCTCATTATTTCTATATTGTCGTCAGTCTAGCAGCAGAGTTGACTTGAGCGATGCTTATGACACTTATCAGACTCCTAACACACCACCTTATTACTTATACAGCCTCCGCTTAGCACAATGGTGTTCTGGTTGGAATGTTTTAAGATCGCTATGTGAGTTATCATTTATTATTAGATATATTATATTATTCGTAATCTCCACAGGGCAGTTTCAAATCTATATGTGGAGTAGCATTTCCTCTCATACCTGTTCTACCCTTAGCTGATCTAGAGTGTGTGTGAATATTTTCTCCTCTAACTGCATCTTTCTTCGATTGTGTTTTTTATACTGCTAATTAAATATCTCTCTCTACTTTAAACAAGGCCTGTCTGTTCTTCATCAATTCGTAAGTTTGTCTTAGAGTTGATATGCAACATAAGATTTAGATGGTGGGTTGGTGCCCAGATCGTCCCACCTACGCTTGGTAGTAGGGCTAACTTTCGCTGCTTGGATGTGTGGATCTGGATGAAACCCAACATGGATACATAACAGATATTATGTTATGGTCATATCAATAATATCTATGTACTGATATTTTGAATATAATTTAACCAACTATAGTAATTATATCAGGCATCTATTCAACTTACATAGTATAACTATATATATATATATAGTTGTTAAAATAAATAAAATATGTTTATAACTTATATTTAAATTATATTATATAATATTAGTATATACACTAATATTATAACAGAAAGGAAAAGTGAAATATTTATATACATATTTATATTATTACATATTATATAATAAAATTAAATTTAAAAATTATTATAAAATATAAATTAAATAATTTCTTTAATTAGACCAACAAACATACGTTTTCCTGCGATAATAATAGATTATTATAATAAGTAGTCAAATATTTTCAGTTAAGGTACTGGAAGATGAATGTAATGATTAATTCTACTAAGTGATGTCAACTGGAATATTGTCGTGTAAAGCTAATAGTAATTGATAAAGAGAGATGAATGAAGTGTATCAATGATTTATATCCGTCAATCCGCATTATAAGTAGTATATACCGTCTATGGTCCATCCTGTCAAACGTTCCATTCTAGCACATATGCTCACATCCCACGATTAATTCTTGATCTCTTGCATTACACCTAGAACTCACTCTAAGCACAAGCCTCAAGGTGGGCGTCAAAAATGAAACGTAAAAGACATTTTAGGAAAATTGACAAGAAACTTTAAAAATGTTGAATAGAGCGTCGTTATCCGAAGGCAAGTCGCGGAGAGTATGATTACTCTACTATTGAGTTTAGCACTATTAGCTGTAGTGAATGTAGTACCTCGTAATCATTACTTCGCTTGCTATCGTGCAACACGTCTGGGTCCCTACCTACCCCTTCGCTTGACGTGATTAAGACAAGAGATATACTCCAAAGACACTCCCGATTTTAAGATGAGGAAAAATATACGTTCTGTGACCGAGAAAATAATCCCTGCTTTACAAGCCCCTCAAGTGTTTTCGCACCATTCGTAGTTGTTGATGCTGGAAAAATTGGCGATGGACTGTACGTCGTGAAATAGATACACACTGATATTAGCCAAAGTAGAGTGCCTCAGAGTCCAGGCAGGAGTCACGCCACTTAAATTTGGCTAGAATAATGGGGTGGTAATAAGAGTTTAATTGCTAGACATCTTGACGAGTCAGAACTACACAGCATATAGTAAAGTGCACCAACAATTGGCTTCCATAGTAACCATGCGAGATCTCTTTGTGCGATCAGATGAGTAATTGAAGAAGAATAGAGACTACTACTACAGAGGCTCATCTACGTGATACATGTAAGACTTACACTGACTCCTCAAGGTCTACAAGTCATACGAAATGATACGAATAGCAAGAGTAACGCATGCTCTCTTTCTCAATATGTGGGCTGCCACGGCCTCCGCATTAGCGAACAACTCGAGGTCTGTTGCCGACCTAGACTAATAGATGAGCACAGGTGGCTTCGATGTGCTCTTCTGTAGATGATAACTGGTGACAATATCTGCCACATGCGTCGTGTCTTAGCTCCACGGTGGAGCTCGTTTGTTCTCCTCTGTGCACGACTATCTACTCAGGTCCAGAGAATTCTCTGGTTCCAGCATATAGATATAAAATCGCTCGTGATTCAGTTATATGCTCCAAATGGATTGTTATTCGTTCAGGGAGACTGACAATAAACACTGTATCATGCGACGTTGTCAGATACAAGACCCTAGTATGAATACCTCGAATTTAGTAATTTCCAATGATATGAATAGAAAATTGATATCTAATCTAGATCTGATATAGCACTATCACATGTTCAATATATCTCATTATATATTCGTAAACACTTCTAGCTCATCTTCGGCTCACTCTTTACGACTACACTTATCCAAATATAAACGAACATCAAGAATGCATTTTCAAATTCGAAAAATCAATAAGTAGTAATTATAAAAATAACCACATAAACATAATAATGCCAAGAGTGGACAAAGAAAAAAAGATCAAAGGTTTAATTCTTAACTTGAAGGTGAAGTACCCAAGAGACTTGTAGCAAGTGTAATATACAACAAAGTGGCAAGTCGAGAGCAACATTCCGAATAGTGGTTCGTGGTACCAAGTCCGGCAAGAGAGAACATACGAACAACATTAGACTTTTATATTTTATTAATCTGATACCAAAGTACGTGAAAAAGAATAATGTGAATTCGAAAATTATCGAATTTCTTAACATTTCTTTCTAGAAATAACTCAAAAGGTACTTGTTATTTCATACTCTTCAAACCGATATTTATTTTGACTGTATAGTCAAATAATAAGAATACCTAAACTCTCTCGATATTCGTATCTATGTAATCGGTCTAATCGTCTCTTCATCGGTGCAATAATTTTTATCACCGATCAGTGTATCGATTATAGTCGAGTTATCAGGTGAAAAGGTATTTCGAGTTAATTGCACCCGAGAATCTTATAGCACGTCTCTATCCTGCCGCCAATGAAACAATGTTTTCTAATATGATCGTGTTCCTATCCTATGTTGATACTAGTATACCCTATAATTTCGTTAATTAGCTATATAGTAGTTAAGTCTTATCTTTCTACTTGCTATTCTGAGCTCAATGTAGTTCTTGGTGCTAGATGTCGCTTACTCACCGTATATAGAGGTCAATTGTTATAATATTTGAACCAACGCCTCATTTTTTGGATCTTAGGATCGTTTAACATCATGTGCGTTTTGCCCATTAAATAAATATGCAGAGAATCGATTCTACTTGTCACACTCTCTCTCATTATTTTGTATTGGCCTGGAGCGATTTTCGCATATATTTGTCGTAGTTATGATTATGGTCAGTTTTAACTGATAACATGAAGTATTAATGTCATATTTAACTGATGACTAACTATTGGGAATAGACCAGATAACATATTGCTGAATTTCATTAAACGATTTCCGAGCTCATAGATAGAGTTCAGTGAGGAACGGTGTTCGCTAGGCACTATTATTTCAGATATATTCGGGAGTGTGAAATTATATATCGTTAAGCGCAGATGCCAAATGATTTTATAATCTGTGCGTATTTACAACAAAAAATGCATTAGTTGCATCATACACCATGAGAGCTACAGCTCTACTTCTACCAAATATACCTGCTTTTTAAGCTATGCCGCAGAACAACCTACGCTCTCACCTGAGCACAGAGTTAGCATATATTTCTCAGCTGATAGTTTTAGCGGCATATAATAGTCCTTACCTCGCTCTTAAGAATGATAAATTTATGATCGTATAATATAGACGTAAAGAACAGGACAATTAGATTTATGATATTTACCCCTTATAAATCTCTTGTGCGACTAAAAAATGACTATTGCATGATTTTGTAATATAATACACACGAGAGACCTTTTAAAACAGACGGGTTTCTTCTTGAGTAACCTTTCGAAGCTTTATTCTCCAAGGATCTAAACCATATGCAGCTCTAAGTATAAAAATACACCGGAATCATTTAATATTATAAGTCTAGGATATTTAATTCCTAAACCTGTCTCGTTACCTTGTATAACTATGAACTGAGATTATATATCAAGTAGTAGATTATCATATATATACCTTATAAATATTCATTCCTTACTCAGCCTAATTATAAGCTCAAGCATTCGGTTGACTGACTACAATTTGAGATTTTATTATAAAAAGAGCATCCTAAATATAACTATGTATTACTAATTGCTTAATATTATAAATAACTTACTACGACTATCACTACTTCCTATCATAAGGCTACTCGCTTTAACTAATACTGGATTACTATATTGGTTCCGTTATATAGGGGAATCATACTATTATGTGTACGTTAGTCGAAAAGAATTACCTAGAAAGGCCTTAAAATAAACCTTAATTACTATCATTACTAAATTAGGTCTAATGTAATGTAAATAGTATTGTTTAGACTACCCTATTCGTTTTAATTTGAAAAATCGGGCAAATGAGCATTGTAAAATTGTAGAGATGATCTTAACGAAGCGAAATGCCTTTAATTTATTCAGTTGTATATTTTGTGCTTATTTCTTAATGAGTTTTTATTAATATACCGATCCGGTAAAAGGAGAAGTTTATCAATCGTTAATCATGAGTATGTGCCTCTTGAACAATATTACATCTTTCAAAAGTCATAATTTATTTTAAAAAAATGTTACTGACATTTCACTATGAGGTTAAAACCTTCAGTAAGAGGTCTTTTTATATCAGCGTAATATCGATACTATTGATTCTGATAATAACGCTAATGCGATTTGAAAGTGAAAATAGCATATTGTGACTTATGGCTACCTAGTCTAGCAACGGGTTTCATTAAAAATATAAATACTTATCCGTTGCTGCCTTTGACGTTGAGTACATAGCATAATTTCAGTCGGTATTAGCTCTGTGAGTGTGATTTTTGCACGCTATTAGCTATGATATATAGGTAGTAAATATATATTGATACTATTTTACTATAGTTTGAAATTGAATCTTTATTTACTTGATATATATCTATATTGATATTTTTTTCTGTATTATTATTATGGGCCGAACCTCTGTATATGATCCATATTTGTTATGTATTGACTGTTCATTGTGCGTAGGTTGGATCCTATATATTGAGTACATTAATTTAATTTATACCGGCATAGTGTAGGCCCTCAGCTCATAAATACGCGACAACTTAACACTAGTAATATTAATAAGGTTATAATTAAGTTGCGTGATTAAGGGATCTATAGATATGAATTAACTCTAGCATATTTATACTTAATATTATTATTAACATGCCAAACACTATATTTAAATAACTGCATACCCTTAATATAGATATTTAATATAAACATTCATCTACTTACTATACACTGATTGGCGTTTCTAAAAAGCACGTCATTAACTCAACAGATGAAAAGATAAGTCTATCTTAGCAAAATTTGCAATCGAAATTTAGTGATATCTTCTGCGATATCCCTCCCTCATATTTCGTCTGCTGGAGATTCCTCACTCGGTGAATAAGGTGAATTGTAAGTGTTTTGGGTGCTGATTGCGTCTGTTAGTGGATGAGAGATAATAAGATTTATTGTTATCGTTGTTGTGGCTGTGCATGTTGGGATTGTAAAACCTCCAACCAACCTGGATTAATGAAATCTATTCTGATCGTCTCGTCTAAGTCTTGTTTAGGTTGATCCGGAGACACTGTAAACCGGCTGTTAGAAGAAGCGGCTACATTCTTCCCTTTATCGTAGTCTCTAATGTAAGTGTCAGCAAGTGATCATTATCTTCATTTTGTATATGCCGACGCAATGAGTCACGTGTGTAGTCAAGCATTAACTATACCCTTGGTTCCATTTCTTGCGGCTCTCTTTTAATAGTAGTAGATTTATTTGTATATAATAGTACGCGTATTAAATCATCAACCTCACTACTATGAACGGACGTGAGGAAGTTGATTAACATCAAACACGATCTTAGATAAAGAAATTGATTTAAAATCCTGGTCATCACTCTCTTTCAATCACATACCCTCGACCACTTGTTAATGTGTGTGACTCTCCGAAGTTGAGTTAGTAGTATCTTATTTTAGAGCAGCAACATAACTATCTTATTGCTACAATTTTTCATAGTGACAAGTACTTGAATAGAAAGATATTTAAACAAATAAAGTACAGAAATCTATACATTGTGCTATAACAAAGATTATTACTATTAAAAGATCTCATTCAAGCGTTATTACTATAAGATGAAGGGAAAAAGATATAGTTAAGTTTAAAATATAAACTCTTTATAAACCCGGAATGGCAGTACGAAATTTCATAGCAAATCACGCGAACTTTTATCGACCGCTTTAAGAAAATTGAATGTTTGAAACTGACAGTAAATGATAAGTGCAGAAGATATAAACATGATTCAGAGTTTTGGTATCCGGCGTTGTTACAGTTTAACATCAAATTAAATATATTGTGTATGACCGTAGCATTTCTGTGATTACTCGTAAAACCACGCTGCTTTCATGTTTCATAAGCGAGTATATGCATGTGGGTGCCCATCCCTGGTTGTGGTTTATACCAAACAAAAAGTTGTATAATGGAGAGAGGGATTTATCTGAGATAATTCACTCAATATTAGAGCGACTTAAGGAAATATCTCTTATATAATACTGATGCACGGAATTAAGGCATTTTTTAGGAATTTTCAATTATTATTAATCTTACAGTAGTTGTTATGGATGACGTTTTATCAATCCCAATCATATATTGACATCAAGCACAACCTAATAGTAATATAATATATATATATATAATAGTATTAACTTTTCAATATACTATATATTATATATATGTAATAACAATATTAAATTATATAAGTTATTTAATGTGGTCTAAATGGATAGTAAGGTTGTCGTCGGAGCTTAATTCAACTTGGGTTTTTTTTAGGCTCATCAGCTTAAACTTAAATTTGCTACTTAGTGTAAACTAACTAATATAACAGAAAAAAACATATTATCATCATTAACATAAGCCATTAATGAAATTTTTAGTAGTGAAATTTGGGCACCTTTTTTCAGGTAACATATAAAATTATGTTTAATATTAATATTATATGTACTTTATAGGTATTATAGCAGTTATTTATGTATCGACTAATATAAGTAAGTGAGGTCTAATGTTAAGATAAATGCAATTTGACAGGTATTATTTATATTATTTATTATTCTATCATTTTAACCTCCTCTTAGCACACGCACATATATAAACACTTATATAAATTATCTATAGGTATAAAGTTTATGTCACGTTTTTACCGTAGGTGGACCCATAATGTCCGGAATTAAATATTTATAATAGTATAATAATAATTAACACCGTTATATATATATATATATCACTAGCTACGTACTAAATACACTAATAGGAACATCAGAAGTAGTATATCTGACATTCACCTTCAAATATAATAAAGAATAATAAAAATACATAAATAAACCCAATATACTCTTCATTAGTTATAATCATTATGGACTATAGGAAAACTAAAAAGCGATTTTTATAGTTATCCTCCCACACAGCCTCGAGGCGACAGTCATTTTCGGAGACAGTCCATTAATAAATGAGCGACAGGACATAAAACCAAAGTACATGGCTCTCTGAGAGTTGTGTTATAACATTGATAGGTGCAATGATTGTAGCATGGCGCGCGAAAAGAAGAGTCCTATGCTCCAGTTGAGTAACATGCGGAAACGGGTTGGAAAATAGTGTCTTGTTTTTAGAACCCTGCGACTGGTGCCAGAGTTTAAGCTTGTGATAAGAGTTTAGAGACGAGCAGATGATGAGTAGAAGAGGAGCCAATGGCAGAGAGTGAGGGGGATCGATTACAGAGGAAAGGCGAAGTACAAGCCGAGAGCTATTAAAAGCGGAGCGAGGTCTCCACGGAGAAAAGATGAGCCGCAGAGTCAAGTGAGGGAAAGGAATGAAGAGGTACAGCAAAGGCATCGAGAGCAGATGAAGAGACTACCAGACAGAGGATTAGACCAGATAAGTACAGAGAGAGACAGAGAGAGAGAGAGAGAGAGACGCTAGAAGTAGAGTATGAAGTAATGTGATAGAAGAAGTTGAGAAGTAGCTAGACAGCAGTTCACTGGTAAGGCACGAGGAGAGAGAGAAGAGAGAGAGAGAGTAAGAGCTTAGTAGTCGATAGGCAGTAGTGACTTGAGAACCCATTGATACCTGACACAAAGAAAACACTTTTAACCCGACACAAAGACTCTATTTATTCGAGCACTACAGACGTTCATTTTACTACACTTAGCATTCCATATAGGTGTAAGTGAAAAATTATTGAGCTTATCCTACACATTGTTGCAGTGAAGAAGAGAAACTTGAGATAGTTGTGGATCTCCATCTATAATTATGCTAAATTAGCATAGTCTACAATAACTCGATCGAGCGTTTTAGAATACAGTATCAACCACGATACTATTTGCTCGTGAAGAAGATTGACCGATAGTCATTGTTACAATGGCGATGTAACCTTTGAAGGTTATAGTATGTAGGCGAGTAGCTCGTTCTGAGAAGGATATATAGTTGAGGAATCCCATTCAAGGGTGAAAATAGTCAGTTCAAGTCGAATGAGGAAAAATTGGAAGAGACCTCACAAAGACTAGTTCAAGAAGACAGAGGATAGATCAGCGAGGAAGATTACCTAGCGTAGTGTTCCCAACCTGATAAGATGATGATGTGGTCTTGTAGTTGGAAAGTTGTAATTGCTATAGGCTTTTGATATAATTGAGAGCTGAATAGGGAGATAGGCTTGAAATTAGAGCAGAGAGGGAGACTTTGGGTATGGGCGCGAGATCCACGCTATGGATAATAAATACCTCACGTAGTTTCTACAACCTCTTTAATTTGTTGGATGGGTTCATGCTCCTATTTTGAAAATTTAATGTTATGATTACCAATATTATTATATGCAGAGTATATAAAGTTTAACTCAATAATAATAATAAAGAGAATATATAATATTAAACTAATACAGATAACAAAAAATCATAATTGTAGATAATATATAAATAATAGATAATAGTCAGATTTACATGAAGTCATTGAATTAAAGTCAAAATACATTAAATTAATAATAATAAGTGCATATACATATAACTATTTTTAATATAAAGAGTTTTCATCCCAATTTTCCTAATAATCATAATACAGATAATAATTTAATTCCAGGAATTAATCAATGTAATAATAATAATCCGAAAAACTAATAATAATAATAATAAAATAAATTAATTTAATTGTTCTAATGAATATAATAATGAGAATGATGACAATAATAATTATAGAGATGAGACTAAATATCATATAGATTAGTAATAATGGTAATAATAGACATCAGGATAACAGTGACTTCATAAAATAATTGATATAATAATAATAAAAATGAATAATAATATATAAAAAATAATAATCATAGTAATAATAATTATAAATGAATAGGGATAATCACATTTCTGGAATAATAATAAAAAAATAATAAGATAATATATACATCATAAACTAAATAAAGCTTGAATTGAGAGAGACGTAATTTAAAATGCAACAACGCGTGCGAATAAAAATCACAACATCCCTCATGTTAACACTATGGATATAATGCTCCAACGAAAGAGAATTGCGATTGCGAGTACTTCAAACTTAAGATACCAATTTCCCGAAAAATATGTATAGAAATTTCGCTTTCCAGTTATGGCAGGTATGCTCACGACTTGACGCTCACAAGAGAACAAAAAAAACGTTAGATAAGCGCTCAAAGATTTGTAACCCCAAAAATTATCTCAAGAGAGGACAAGTTGAGATGCATATCACTTCTTTCGCGAGAGTATTAGCAGAACTTAATGAAGAATAGAATGCACAGAACTATGACCGACGCTTCTTAGTAGAAGATATCCCTCTCAATTTCGAGTAATTTATATCTTAGCCATGAGGTTCCACACTCGGATCCCAGGCCCTGTTCCACGTCAGGTATACTACGAGTCATATATTATAGTAATAAAGATATATGACTAAACAGCTTTATTATACGTATATATATATTATGTGAGTGACTCTATAAGTAAGTTACTTTGAGATATGACTATATTAATTATACTTTATTTCTTGTCATGAGGAGTAAAATATTTATCATTTTTATATTATATCATGATCACATGCCATCTGATTTATCTACAGAACTAATGAGTATATTTAATGATTCTTAGAGGTATACCTATGATATATATAACATATATGACATACGACCTAATGGAGTAGAGTTATTATACGAATTCGACTTCGTTAATAATAATATTTCTAGACATAATTTGCTAATAGTGAGCAAATAGCTCAACAATATAAGTTGTAGCTCTTATAGATTACTACTACATCTTTCTGACTTATCATTTACCTTGATTGGACCTACTATCGTCTGAGATTCTCCTCTAAGTATAGATCACTGAATCTATTCTATAATATATATATTATATTTATTAAAGAAATTTTACACGTCCATTCTGTAGTAAATTTTATGCATAAATATTTATAATTAGCTAGGCTGTTATTTGGATTTATAATAATATACTATATAATATAATAATATATATAAGTATGTATGTATATAATATATATTATTTTATTTTTTTTTATAAGGGTGAGGGTCTGGAAGTCCCTACATTTTTCACCTCCCTACCCTCTCTCCTCTATTAAACTCCATGGAAATCGTAATATTCTCATCTTTTTTAATGGCCAATTTCATGTATGTCGTAAAAAAGCGTACATCCAGCTTTCCGACCTCTTAAAGCGGTCGTTTTCGGGGTTTTTCTGCTAGTGTCTCAAAACTTTCACCGCGCTCGCACCAACTGTATTTGCCCTTTTCAAAAACAACCTATGTTTTTTTGACTCCTTCATTCTATTCTGCGCAAGTAATACTTATCCTGTGTACAAATTTCTTATTGCAAGTATGACCCCTATTCACATTGATAAAAAATATACGGTTTACATTTCATTTCCCTTCAACCATTCATTTCATCAATTGCTCCCCCATCAGCAATGGCTTCTTATTGAATGATTTCTCAATAGTTTTGTGACAATTGCCCATTCCTCAGCCAGCCGTCTTGATATGGCACACTCAAAAAATCCACTCTTTTTTTCCGCGTTTTTTATATAATGAAAGGTAATTTAGTTTATATTTTTTTTATTCCTCGGTTGATGAGCGTATGCATATTTCAATAGAGTATCAGTTAATGATAATCGCCGGTGCACGCAAGTCATAGCATCTTTTATAGTGTAGAAAAATTCTTCCATATCTTATATTCTGCCCCGTCAAGTACCAAATGTTTTAGATTTTGTTTGTAGACATCTCTTTATTAAAAAAATAGATTTCTTTGAAGATACAAAATTGGTGATTCGCTAAGTAAAAAATGTTTCCGGTACACCCACATTAACTACTATAATATAGTGCTCTGAAAATTGTAGATATTTGACCTTACCACTTTGGACTATAACTAGCCACAGAGATAAAACAACTAGTACATTTTATCTATGATTTAACGTACTATGTTTTAATGACGAGGGTCTTCTAGAGTGGAAGTTTTACTATTAAATTATCTTATTATCAAATCCATACACACAAATATTTCATTTTTTTTAACCCTTCACTTTATTACCATAGAATTTTGCACGAGTTTTAGCTAGATAACTTACTTTGAGTATGCTACCTTGCTTTCGTCAACACTTGTAACATTTCTTGGGCTGATGAGAGATTATTTATAACTCTGTCTCTCTTTTTCTAACATTAATCGTTTGCTCATACTATACTTATTATTTTCGAAAATTATATCAATTCTGGTGTAACATTGACTAAGAAAAAAGTTAGATTTATTTCTAGTTGTTATCTTATTCATATGTGAAGCGGTCCACATATTTTTTTTTTCCCGGTGATAAAATTTACTTTTATTAGAATGGGTTTGTGAATTATGCAAAGGTTATGAATAAAATTCCCCAATTGGACATTTATTCTTTCTTTTGCATTTACATTTGAGAAAGGTCTCCATTGCTGGACTATTATGCATGTGATTATTATTATTATTATTATTATTATTATTATATGTCTTATTTGGCAAATAAACTCATCGTCTCATCGTCCATTTTTGTTAAAATCTCTCTTCATTATACTGTAAAATAAAGGTTAATGCTTAGTAACCTAGCGTATCAGACACCTTACCGAAATAGCCACACGTATACTTAAGTCATTATTGAGAATACTATTTAACAGCAATTTCATCTTTTCGGGAAGACAATACAAACATAAAATAATAAATCAATTTGAGTACCTTAAAAAAATATAGAAATCGTTTTAAGATCAGTAAGCTTGTAATCGGATGAAGGAGGTTTGGACCTGTATGAAATATGAATAAGGCAAATTTATAGGGTCAATATATTTAAATCTATAGTTTCTTATTCCTCTTCATTAATGTATAACATTAAAAGTTTTTATATGAGTGACAAATTAATGAAATTTTAGGTAATTATGACGTGCCATACACGAGAATCAATATTCCTAATCTATCTATCTACCCCCTTACGATAAGGACTAAGGAAATATCTTTGCGTTGGAATATGCTAGGAACACATTTATTATGTAGTGGGAATTACATGAGCTCCAATATAATACATGAAAAAAAGATAATATAAAAATAATAGATACCTACATCGTCAGAAACGTACAGATTAAGTTCCCAAACACACGCTCGACAAAGAGTGAATACATTTTTTGAGTAATGCTCATAGAGAGATACAAAACGTAACTGTCTACATTAGGATATAATGTATATTTGCAGCTAGATTCTAGTAGGGGAGGAATTATGCAGATATAATATCAATATTTGTAGTTTATTTACAATAGTTTGTGTTAAAATTAGAGACCTTTTATAATTTACTCGTTAAAATAAATAGACTTTTATATTTAAAATATTTTACTTTTTATGTTTAATAAAAAGAAATACCCCAAGGGATAGTACTGCATATAAGAGGACAAGAGTCTTGGGCTATCTCGTCGGACTTCCGATTGTAGAGGAATCTACCCACAGTATTCGGGTTTAGGACTAAATTCGTCACTTCGTTAAGGGTCCTACCGGAACACTCACCGTCTGATCTTTTGGTTTATGGGGTATGGTTCGCTCTCCTCGGAGGGTACCTTCATTCGAGAACCTCTACATACCTCCTTCCGAGCGTATGAAAACTTCCCCCCGTGTCTCGCGTATATCAGAGCTACGAGAAGCCCTTCCTATTATATACTATTTGACCCGATTTTTGTATGTAAATACCCATTTATTAATAATTATATTAAGATTCTTTACATATTGAACATTTGGTACATATGATTTTGTGATATATTAACTGTATTAGCCCATAAATTAGCAATTAGATTATTAGTTAGAGCATATAGTACTTATTGACCTATAATTTGAATTAATTATTTTAAACTTATAGAAATTAATTAAATATTATTGAGTGTTAATTAAATAAAATAATTAACTAGAGCTGACATGTAAATATTAATTTGAATAATATAATATTAATAAAATTTATTATAATATTAAATTATATTTAATAATATGTTAGAAGCGAAACAAGATATATTATATACTTTTAATAATATATTATGTATTACTACATTAGTTAATCGGATGCTATAAATTAAATTAAACCTCACTTATGTAAATTCTCTTGCTAAGTATAATTAGAATATAGACTACTTACTTATGACATATGGTAAGCCAACTCTCAGAATATTGATGTACCCGTTGCTCCCTCCTCAAAACAGACAAATAGCCACCCAATATTATGTTTAAGATATTTTATAACTCATTTAAGATTATTACTTTTCAATTTTTTTTACATAGATTTACTAACTAATTTTATCAAAGGATCTCCTATAAATTGATTGTTATATCTTATGTTCGCGTGTAGCTGATTAATTGTATTGTTCTGTTTTTTTTTTTTTTCTTGTGTTTTTTTTTATTTTTTTTTTTTTTACAGGTTTCCGCAAACTTCAAATCACTCTGAGATATTGGGATCTCCATTCCGATTATCTTGATAACCTCTCATTG
The DNA here is from genome assembly GCA_015478945.1 of Trachelipus rathkii. Lineage (NCBI taxonomy): Eukaryota > Metazoa > Arthropoda > Malacostraca > Isopoda > Trachelipodidae > Trachelipus > Trachelipus rathkii. The sequence goes on along the minus strand of JABUQX010104277.1, from coordinate 19,621 downwards.
AACACAAACCACTCCAAGCACGTTTATAACTATTTCATCCTATATATGGGCACTTTATCACCCATTGTAGTATTATTAGTCAATAATGAAAATTCATCATTATTTTCTAATGAGCGAATGATTGGTCAGCGCGCTGATGGGGGGCAGGGTAAGGGCCATGGCCCCCCCTAGTTACGTAAAAATCATGTAAAATTGTCACAAATAAAATTTTTTTAAGGAGTGAACTACTTTAAACGATACAAATATGATAAATAAGTTATATATATATAAGTTTTAACAAGTTCATATGTGAGAGCCAGTGGTCAATACTTATTACAAGTGATATACTCTATATAGAGGTGTTACCACTTAATCCAATCATATGTATAGATATATAATATTCATAAATATTTAAATAAAAATATGTGCCTAAAAACAAAAAAGAAATATTTACTAGTAAAATTTTACCTAGTTATATAAGTTTTTACCTCTATTTATGGATTCCTCCTATGAGTTTAAAAGACTATATATTAACCAATAATAGCTAGTGATAAAAATTCATACGATAAAGCTAAATTATAGGTAGGTATCCATGCTTTTATAGTATCTCGAATTCACTCACTCATAAAAGATGACTGAACTCCATATATATATGTCTCACTCGTACGTTAATGAGTAACTATCCTTTAGATAGATAAATATGAAGACAGATGCTTCGTTATACCTTAAATTCATAGTAATATAATTTATTGAGCATTATAATTTTATCTAGATATATAATAGTGGATCTAGATTTAGATAAACACTCTAACTCATAATATATTTATATATATATATTGTAGTACGAAAAGGCCTATTTTTTTTTATCTTTGAGATACTTTTGTTGGCTGAAATATGTTAGTGGGTAAGGGGCCATGATCTAACCCTGCCATCATTATGAACCAATGATACAGACGACATTGCCGGTCATAGTATAACCTAAAAACAACTACCCCATCGTCATCTTACCGTTGACTGACTACCCTATTAAACAGAGAGAATATATCAGTAACAGTGTATGAAAAATCAATATCTCACTAGATCTCTGTACGAATTTTTGTCTTTAAACACATAGGCATTAAAACTTTAGATGCATAATAGCTTTTTATTTGCTTCTGATGCTACACTTAATAGAATTAGCGGATGATATAACTTAGAGGTACTGCTTCAAATTGGTGTAAATAAATTTTGTGCAAATCCAGTCCTGGTGAATGGAAGAAGTCAACTGAGCTTGCATGTCATTGAGAGCCGAAAGAATTAGTGGAGGTGGTTTAAAAATCATTATTATATTATATGACAAAGAAATACTAGAATAAACTAGTGGAAAGACTTATAATTAAAAAAAGGAATATCCATGAGGATTAAGTAGATAATTTTATTCTACACTTTCCCTGAACAAAACTACGCTCAATCCCATTCCTGTCAGTGCCTGGTTTCTAGTAATGGTTCGAACTCATGAATTCAATTTGGGTATTCAAGCCCATATTCCTTTATCGGTTCACTTGATAGTGTAAATTTTCGGTAGTTAGTGTTTGTGCTGCTTGGGATGATTTTTACGCGACTACCAATCGAGGAAGTACCTGGAATATTGGAAAATTACATAATTGGAACCAATAATAAAGATTAAAGTTTGACTTTTAACAAAACCGTACAAACCACCTTATGATACAATTTAAATCTAAAGACGGAGAACACAAGACCCTCCGTCTGTCCTTTATAGAATCAGCAATAGATTCTGGCCACATATTTCTTATCGTGCTTCAAGAGCGCTATTTCAAATAATCTCTCGAAAGAGGATCGTTTATGTAGCATGAGTGGATAGGATTGACCTTAATTTTTTAGAACATCTTATACCCCAAAAGCGACCAATTATTTTCTCGAGCTCACTATTAATTGTAAAAAACCCATGTTAAGAAACAATCAATAAACACTTCATCTTCACCGTTCTAACTTCTCGAACTGTAACCAACATCAGATTGTGCTAAAGTCCATTGGGCACGATGTCAGGAATGCGATAACAGTGAGAAAGCATAAAGCGAAAGTTCATAATATAATTATTCCTTTGGAATATTATTAGTTACATTCGCTATTCAGCTTACGAGTTAATAACATTAAACCGCGGTAATAATATAAATAAGCTGTGTTTGCTTGCGACTCTCAGTATTCCTGAGCCAAATACCTGCCATTGTTGATACGGGGCACCTTTATTTATTGAAAAACTCAACTAACGTCTCAGAGAAATTGCACCTATAATTTAGATACTACTTTAATATCTCTCTCGTTGCCACTATCATATACGCATGCTCGCATATTTAGATCAATTCTGTCTGACTACCTTCTGTTTCTTCTACATCGGTCTACACCCTATCAGGTTACACGCAATCTTGGCTCACAGCTGGATACCCGGTCGAATTTTGGTGCTCTCCGATGTTGCTCAATTTATCCAGAAGAGCTCTAAAAAAAGCTGGAAACAATGTTGCTCTCTGACGTAGGAATCCGAATTTGAAATATAGCGGGAGTAAAAGCTGAAATATACTCAAATTCATATGAATGTTCAGAATAGTGAATTCGTGAGAGGTATGTGATATTTTATGGTGCTTGTGGACATAGTTTAGTATACTGTAATCGAAATCATTGGATAGTGAAGTAAACAATCGGAGTCATTATATAGTTTCTTTCCTTCTAATCGTCCAGAACTAGAAAAAGGCAGCAAGACATTCCGGAATCGAAAAGCTATACGATGTAGGCTTCGTTCGCGCTTCGTGTTCGATTAAGGTCTCTTTAATAGTATCCGTGAAGACTGTTTCTAGTGCTTTACTCCTCTTAAAAAAACTTTAAAAACTGAAGATTATAGCCAGAGCGCGGTCATCATGTGGTTCTTTCTTCCTTATTCAGCCTACACATGACAGTATATTTATCAAATATAAATAATGACGATGACAGCTACTGTTGGACTTGGGTCTTTCAGGATGGTTTGTGCTCCTACCATGACTTGGCAAGAAAATTGGAGTTTCAGAAGGTTAATAATGAGATCTATACTCCTAAATGTCACAATATTTTTTCATTCGATTTTTGTTCATAACTCAGTTTATTCAATTTAAAAAAGCTCGGAATGACCTAAATGTAATTTCGCAACATGTGAACACTGGTAAGACATAGATAGATTAGGTTTTGTTTATACTGCTAGTGGAGTCTTGGTTTAGATCTTCTTAAAGAGCCCGTGAATGATAAGTGGTCTTCCGTACAGGAAGAATTTGGTGTGCTGATAATCTAGATTTTATCTGTTTGCCTATGAGTCTTATAGGACACCGAGATGATTCTATGTGTTATTTCACTAGTACAATAATGCATACATTTGAAATATTTTCAAATACCTTTAACAATCTTTCTTAGCCGCACGAATAAATATTCATCCAGTTAAAAAACTCTCATCTGCATCCATAGCTGCTAAACGCACAGCCACTTAACGAGCGGACGAACTGCAGAATGTCAGCTTTCTCAGCAGCAGGAAGTCCTTGCATTTCTCAAATCTGTTTAATAATCATGTACGATCATATAGGTGTCCATATTTTGCGCAGTAGGCCTTTAGAGAAATTTATTCATCAAACTTAAAATGAGTATAAATGTAAAAATTTTTTGATTGAAGGTCGTTTGGTGGTCAACATTAGAAATAACTGTTTTAAAATTAAATTTTTAAAGTACGGCTGAGATGAATGAAAATAATGCGAGGTCTACTGTTTAAAAGGGGAGATTTTTAAGAAAATTCTAAGAACTTTGCTCTGCCAAGATTTTTTTTCATTTCCAATCAGTATGCTCCGTCATTCCCTCTCCACGGAACTAATCTGCATTGCATGCAGAAAACTCCCATATTTCCATACTCTTCTGACTCTAAATTTCTGGCTCATAATTGCTCTGGATAAATATGTTTCGGACTAAGTTATTCGATATTTTGCAGAACACAAATCATCATACTCAGAATACTGACCCCTTGCCTTTCTCATCTTGACTCATTATTTATTTGTCAACTAGCTCCTCGAAGATTGTGTAGCACAAGAAAATTTCAACACGTATCTGTGTTAAGTTAATTGAGAAAATCTTACAAAAGAATGTCTTTCATTTAATTGAAAACTAAAGAATCTTTTAATGTCTTGATAACTAATGTTGTAGTGATTTAAGCTAAAAATTACTAATTTGTGCTTATAAATTTTCTCTTGAATATGATAGTTCTCATTTTGATAATGAGATATATACATCATAATAATGTATTGCTATGCCAACAATGCTCTGGCATTGAGATAAGCTGATCCTACAGCACCCCAAATATATAATAAAGTAAAGTAGTTGTCAACCTATTTTCTCCAAAATTAAAGAAATGTAAATAGATTCAAAATTAAGTTAACTTTTCCGATCGAGAACTGTGGTCCAATCCAACTCATCTCTTATGTGCCTAATTGATTAAGGGTCGGTGTTATCTACCTTACCGACAGTTTATAAATCGTGGCACAAAGGCCTAACTATTTATCCCCTCCAACCGAAGATTAAAATGGCTATGTTAATCTAGGCATCGGCCAGGTGCTCTGCAGGGGAAATTCCCGGTTTGCACGTGCAAAGGAACATCACTTATTAATTAGAACATATTCCAAACATACTTATTTTTGTATAAGAAAGAAAGAATAAAAGAAATATTAATATTCTATTTATTTTCATGCTACTTTCTATTCCATCTTTTGAATTCTATAGGTTCTTCTTCAACATTATGATAAGATTTATATTTGAAATAAAACTATTTTCATTAAATATTTTATTTGAATAATTATTAAATTAAATTATATGGAGCTGGTGGTGTTTGGGACAGTGAAGATATCTGATGTATGGATTGTACTTTTTTATGTGAGTTTATCATTTTTTTATTATTCAACCTTTGTATGCGTATCTTGAACTATGGAATGTCTACTCGAATGCAGTTATAAAAATAGAGCAGTACATGATTTATTACCTATATATGACTTGGTATATATTACTTATTCCTTATCTAAGACTCTAAATTTATAATTTTTACAAACAACCTTACTATTAGTGTGATATATAAGGTTTCTACAATCCCCTATATATATATATATATATAAAGTATATAGTTATAATGATGCAATAAAGCCTATATAATATTTGCTTTATATATCTACTTTTTATTGATATATATTTTCTCTGTCTTAATGGAGCACCAATAAATTTTATATACCAATATATATGAGCCAATATTTATATTTCATTACAATAGTTTTTTTTATATGTATATATAATAATTTGGCCCCCCCGCCTATTATTTTGCTGCCGTGATAACGGCCCATTATATTATATAGGCATATTTTGATATACCTGATCGTTTCAGTTTTATTATTGTTATGCATACTATATATAGCGAATTTCATATTATATATAGTTGTGTGATATGTATATTTTTAGCAGGAATTTCTCAAGTATATATATATCTTATATATTATATTATATATAATATATATATATATATATACATGTGATATAACGGTCGTCTTATAGATCGGGTGGTGTATGTTGGGAATTGTCTATCTGTGTATTAATAAAGCCACCTAATCAAGGACGCATATTACTTTGTATTAATTCATATGAAAAGTTCAATCGAACACTCAACAGATATGTTCCGTCACGTCCCTTAAAATTTTTTCTCGAATTTCTTTTATAGCACTGGGTATACAAAAAATAGCGTGTGTTCACATCAAAGATCTACAAATCCTAACTCGAATTAAGTATTTTGTATAGGTTACTTTCTTCAATGTATCTTATTGGTGTTGTGCACTGACCTATTTAACGTCATTCTAGCATTATCAACCCGTAACAATACTTAAGTTATAATATTTACTGGAATATCTTTTCATTTAGTTCCTATATTTAGTTTAGAAATATAATTATAATCCTGACTCTTTGAAACTGATATAATTATTATTGTAATTAGGAAATTGATAATTTTGAAACTTGACTACTTAATCAAACTTCTAAAATACTTTATATACGATCTATAGGTTTTTGTATATAATCTAGTATTCTATATAGAACCCAATATTATATCCGACTGAAAAATCTGCTGTAATTTATGAAATGCGTAGGATATTAAGATTATAATCTCATCTCACACTAATATTTAAATTATATAATTATAAACAGTTATTATTATTATTTTAAATCGATATTTAGTTTATTATTTTAACTCCCTGATATTCATCTAAAATCTATGCTTGTATCATTTCATAATAGTAGATATAAGGAATACTATCTAGTATATATACAATCACTAGTACTTATATATGGAATTTTCATTATATACAGATAGGTTTTCTAAATTTATTATTGATTATGAATAGAGTCCCATTAATAAATGAGATAGTGTAGTTTTCAAATATATAAATAGGTTAAATAAAAGTATATATTATATTTACCTGTTTTTATCTACTCTGGTATATGTTTAATCTAACCTAATTAATACGCTAGTATATATATATATTATATTATATATAATATATAGGTCCTTTTAATGGGATATATCCCAGGGAAGCTAAAAGATAATTAAAGTAAATTGTAAAACCATTGATTGGATGTATAGTTATTTCTCAGTTATATATACTTTACTCCACTATATATACTTTTAATATAAATATAATAATAGACTTTGTTTCAGCCAATCTCTGGGCTTCATATGATTCTTAACGATAGTTTTGAGTACTTAGAACGAGAACACTTTATATATTATTTTTATCTCTTTCTTCATTCTTTTATTTCTTATTAGAATATCTCTATTATTAGTTCAATTGTAGATTTACTTATTGAATTGACTAAAGTATTTAGGTCACTTTTAGTCTGCTGATCTTCGACGCTGTATCTTATAACGAACGTAGGTATTTGAATCTCATCATATTTTGCATAAGTTATGGTGTTATGGAGTGTGCATGATTTATGAGAGCGGAAGATTAGCCGGTACGTGAAATTTTATTCACGCTATAATAATACATCTTGAGAGAGTCTTCTTAAATTCCTCAATTTAATTAATCTGCACATCCCAAACATAGAGAATTGATTGGTGCGTTCCTTTATCTAAAAAATAGCCAAAAACAAAATCACTCTCTACCTACGGGAATTTATTAGACAGAGCAGTGAGAACTTTAGAAAGTGCAGAACCTATTGGTTTGAGAATATCGAATATGTTCTCACACGTTCATTCAATGAACAGATGAAGGCATTATGAGTGTTGCTGAGAAGGACGAATAAATTAAGGAAACGGAGTGGTTTAGGAAATATGACAAAATCACCATATTCTTTTCCTCAAAAATAAACAACTCCGAATTTGTAGGCTACAGGAGGTTATAAGGGAAAAATACATTTGTTGTTCGTACGAACCTGGTAATAATATTGTTACGTGGTTTATCCAATGTGTCAATATGTGAGCCTCTCTCGTGTGAAGAAAAAAAAAAAAAATTCTTCAAAAATACCAATATACTATTCAGGTTGTAAGGATATAGACTACATATGATCATATGTTGAGTAATCCCTATGTCAAAGATGTAGGCTAATAAGGTGAACAGATTGGCAAAAAAGATAAGAAAAAAAAATAAAAAAATAAACAAAAAATTTGCTTTTTTTGGGGGTCGGGGGGGAGCTCGAGCCGGCGGGGGAGCAGATAGCGGGGGACGTTTCCATTACCGCGAGGCGTATTATCCAGAGAGACCGGGCGGTTAGAAACCCCCGCGACCACCCAACATACCAAAGAGCCGGGGGGTCACACTCTCGCGTGCAGACTCCTTCCTCTCGCTCTGAAAGGAGAGAGGCAAATAGTCCCACCCCGCGTAGTTTTCCACCGGGATAAGGCTCGATGAGAACTACGGTCTCACCTGCATCAGACAGCATGTCGCGCGATAGGCCCCTGGTGAGTGGTATTCCGCTCTTAAGTAAAAAAAAGAAAACTATACCTCTACCATCTTTAGAGACGTGGATTCTATATTTGGCATAATATAACCGCGCTAGTTACTGCTATAGATTAATTGCGATCAGTAATAAGCTTTAACTGTGTGCCAGAGAAATCACTCCTAATGTACTAACTACTGTATGATAAACAATTACTATTTTTTTGTTTTAAATTTTTTTACTATCTATGGCTATTTATTTGATTGAACCACAAAAATTCGCCCAAAATGTATTCCCTTTTCCCTGTAGCTCTTGGTTAATTTTTCTGAGATTTTTTTTTTTTTTTTTTTTTTTTTTTTCTATGAATATACGAGTCTTTACCGCATCACAAAAAATACTATGTTACCTCTCATAGCAATATCCGTCAAGTGTTTATATACCTGTCGCGCGAACTAGGCCGGTGCAGTATGTGACTTTGATGATAAGGGGTGATGTGATTTGCTAAAATATTTGTCATACACCTGTAAAATCAAATATGGGAAGGAAAATTAACGATATATTAAATTCGTTCAATTGATAAAAGTAAGTGATGATTCGGTGCGTGTTGAGCGGTGCACAATATAGAATAACGGTATATTATAAATCTAAACATATATTCCTATATAATATATATTATATCAAATAATATACCTTATTATATATAAATTATAATATTTGATAGTCAACATTCTCTATATCTTAGTACAATACCAATTTAACAGTATAAATATTATTAAACATACATTTTAATTACTACATTTACTACGGGCCGTTCTCCAAGTGCCTTTAGGTGGTCGGGTGTTCGTCTCTCGTCATCTTCACACACTCTGATTAAAGCGCATAACTTAGGTTCTTTACTTAAAATTACACTTTAGAGGATAAGTGGATATATGTCTGTCCATATCAATTTGATAGTTATGTGATATGCCTTGTACACAATTATTCCAATAAAATATTAAAAATTAGAAAGATGACATTCTTATTGAAATTTTCCAAAGAACCGTTGACTATTTATTATTATTACAATTTGTTCACATGAATACTCGTACCTCAAACATATGATCATAGTGTTATTTAAACCTGTGCTGCCTAGAATTTAACTACCCTATATCTCCGTTCCGGTCCTGTTATTCACGCGTCTCGCTCATAAAAAGCCCTCTCGTGTTTCTATTTATGCTTATGCAGCACAAATACTAATTTGTTGCGCTATAATATAGTTATTATACACTATTATAGAAATTATCATTTGAACTCTCAGTTGTGACCCTATTTTATAAGTTGGTGACCTTTTAATGCTGGTTGTTTTATGTGCGCCACTATATTTATTATATTATAATATATATCTATATTATATATATATTAATTAATATTATATATATAATATATATATATATAATATATAATATTTTATAATATATTTTTATTATAATATAATATATTATATATAATATATATATATATATATATTATATATATATATATATATATTTAATATATATATTATTAATAATATATAATATATATATTATAATAAATATTATATATATATATATTAATCGTCCTGTATAACTAATGTAATAATAATAAGAATTTATATATATATGTATATATATATATATACCTATAGGTATATATCTATAATATTAATATAATATTAATTATTATTTATCAAGATTAAATTTGTCACCTAACACAACCCCTTTGTTACTGTTCTAATAAGTGCTAAACATTATATTTTTAGTAACTAAGAATACATCGTGCAGGTTTTTATTACCTGTTATTAAAAGAGGGTTATCGCTTTTATTACGAAAGATAATAATTGAAATTTATTATAATTTACTAACTCAATAAATAAATAAATAATTAGATACAAAATATATATAAGAAAAAAACTCTACATTATAATTAATATAGCACTAACACAACAAAACCGTCCAGTCTCTAGGATATCAAGGAAAAAACGCCTATCTGACCATAAATATTAAAAAATCATTGTAGTAGATATAGAGAGTTATTGCTACTTGTATTATGATATTATTAAAGGTATACTTATATAGTGATATGTTAATATTAATATATATAGTATTGCTATATTATTACTTTAAGTTAGGAGCTACTACTATATAGTATAAATGCCTAATTCCTGATAACTTATGGTCAATATTAATATAAATAATATTAAGTATAAATATAGGTAAGATTTAGAGGCTAATATGAGAAGTGTAAGGTTTCTAAATAATCTCAGAAATAGATATATAGTAATATAAGATATATATATCATATACATATAGAAAAAGTGACGGCTAGTCCTAAGCTCTCTATATAGCTCTAAACACGAAACAAATTGTTTATTCTTTAATTATATTCTATAGAAAAAAAGATCTTTTGATCGCTACTATGTCTTCTTGTAGTGAAAATCAAATGGTTGGAAGACCTTTTCAGCACTCTAGTATTATATCTTTTTTAGCTCCTGATAACGCACATAGAGCGTTTCCTGTCAATATATCTTATTTAAATAATGGTTCAAAATATACTTTGGTATATATATATATATATATATTATAATATATACCTTAAACAATATAACTATAATGTTAATTAATTATAATATATATATTAAAATACTTTTATAATATTACTATAAATATATATATTAATCATTTCATAAGCCTGTCGCATTATGCAAATAATGCTTTACAAAATATATGATAAAGATAATATTCAGCTCACATTAATCTTAATATGATACTTCCTCTAATAAGGATTCAAAAACAAAAAGATGTTCTACTGTTTTATAGTTCAAAAATATAATCATAATACGCCTTTTAAGGTGCATATTTATATTAGGTATGCATAAATTAAATAAGTAATATTTTACAAAACTCAAAGTAAAAGTACTTATAAATCTTAGTTGATAAATATATATAAAATATATACACTAGTAGATATAATAATATATATAAAGTTATATATATATAATAAGTTAATATATATCAGTGGCGGGCCTTTGGGAGTGACCAAGAAATACCCTCTAAATTGGTTTATGAGCAGAACATTTTAATACGCGCGGCAACATCGTCCAGTACTTGCTCATAAAGTAGAAACAAAAATAATTCAAAAAAAGGTTTAATAGGAAAAGATAAGGAATTAGATATATATTAATATATTACTCAAAGAAATAAATTATATATATAATTTCTTACAATTCCTTATATATACCCAACTATAAAAAGAATTCTTGAATATAAAAGTAACATCATAAGAAACATATAATATATATAGATAATAATTTTCTTATGCTCTCATTATCATAGCAAAATTATAAGGAAGCATGTATTGTTTCAAAGTAATAGTTGTCAAAGCAATTTATAATAATAAACATAAATTTTCAAATCACAGTAATAGCAAAACAGTTGATATATAAATAAACAATCAAAATAAATATTATACAGTGAGTGTGTGTGTGCCATGCTGCACAACTTCAATTTTAGATGAAATTGGTCTAAGTAAACAAATATAAGTGATGAAGAATAAAGTGGGGATTTTCTAAACGTTTGAGCGTCGCATTGAAATCTGCGGCCGGCAGAATTTGGTAAAAGATGGCTGAAACAAAATGGAAAAGGATTGATATTCATAATAAGAAGAGAGGAGATTTGATAAAATTGATTCTGAAGAACAGAAGGCGAGTAAAGTGATGGAGTTGTGAAAATAATTCTTAGCATTCCAAAAGTTCATGTTCTTCAATTACTAAAATCATATTTGTTTTCATTAAACCTTTCGGAGCCAACGGAAGTCAAATTTTCCCTAATGAAATGCAGTCCTAAATTTGTTTTAGCTTTTTTGTCCATCTCAAAAGTTTTAAATTTCTTCATGTATGCAAACCGTGATGTTTATCCTCATTTTCTGTGAAAGCTTCAACTTGTCTATAACCATCGAAGATATTCTGTATTTCGATGCTGTACTATTGGACTACAGGTCCGGTTTTCATTACGGATCTAAGGACTTCCCACTTTTGTCATACCTTCTTTAGTTTATCAGGTCAATATGTCGCAACTGGTGTAGGTTAACCTCCGACTAGATATTTGAGTGGGGCACCGAAATATTTTAAAAAGTATAATAGTCGAAATAAAAGGTGTAGGAAAGTGAAAATGAGGGGACACTCTTATGCTGTTTTAAGCAGGTATCTAGTATTGCCTTCCTTCATGATTCAAAATCTCAACATTTCCAATTTTGACATATTACACCGAGACGGATTTTTTTTTGATTTGAGACTGGCTGAGTCACTCTTAAAAAAGAAGCAAAGCCAGTTGGATCATATCAATTTTGCAATTGTATTGTGTGATAGACATTCAATTTTTTTTTATTTATAAGAGAAATCTATAATTATAGTAGAATTTAAACTATAGGCGCTTTTTGATTTTATAATTTGTCTATTTTCAGTACTCTTTACATTAGTTTATTTAATCAAGGGCATTATTTAACTATAGTTTCTTGTGTGTATGCACTAACTTTGTATATGTTGAAATATCACATGTTATTCTTGTATTTTCATTAATTTAACTTCTATCTCGGAGTTCTAGAACCGTTTCTTGATGATATTAGCCCTGAACGTGGCCAGGCCAAAAATATTTATTAAAAGTTAAAATCATGGAAGCGTTGATTGTAATATTCTTATTTAAGCGATAATTGTAAAATGTCGTATTGCAAAAAGACTAATAATTAATTATTATTATCTATATACGGCGCAACAAAATTTTTATTGACTTGTATATAATTGACTGTGTGGATTTCTTATGTATTTTTTGCGCTGATCCAGAAATGATATATATTTTGTAGTTTGTCTATAACTTCCAGTTTTGCCGTCATTCACATGAAACTTAGGTCTTAAAATGGCCATGGAATTTGTTTAGTTTAATTTCATAAATGAAAAAACCACAATGCATTTTTAATTTGTTGCTATCAAATATGAATTTTTCACACGCGTGAGAGGTGTATTGCTGATATAACGCAAGATCACACCTATGTTCATTTCAGATTCTCTCGTTTCGTATATACTAACCTTTTCGTATCTGTGTCACGGGGTAATAGTCTATTATTCGTCCTGCTTTACATGTGAATTGTGTCTGAAAACTGGAACGTAGACAGACTACAATACAGATTTTTGACATTCAGTCGCAAACGAAAATGCATAAGTAAATGATAAATCTATCTAGCGTGTCCCATGTGTATTTTATGTTAGTCAAATATAATGTAAAACAATTAACCAGTGCCAAAGCTAAAAGAACCCATCATGTAATTTCCTCCAAATCAATAAATTTTAAAGTTAAAATTGAATTTAATAATGTACAATATTTTAATTAAAACTTTTTCTTTTCCACAACTTTTTTATTTGTTATTTTTTCTTTTGATATGACTTACTTATTAATGTTTGTTTTATATCTTATGTATTTTTATTTTTCAGTTAAAGTGTTGAATCAGAGGATAGGCTATACCAACGAAGCAAACTCTACTTTGACAGGCTGAGCTATTTTTGCCAAGGTCAAGAAATTGATACGAAATATTAACAATGGTATAGTGTCCTGCTTCAGCTTTGCCTTACGAAAATAATTTAAAATGTGACCATCTTATATTCTTCAAAATCTTTCTTGAGAAGAGAAAATTTCAGTTTCGGATTCCTCAAAAGGTGTAATAATAATGTGTCTTTGCATTGTTAAAAGGTAGTAATAGTTATAATTGTCGTAGAAGTAATGCCAATAATATTATTTTTTTTTTAATATAGTTTGAGCGATATGTAATAAAAAGTGTAATAATACAAAGATAATAGAGTGATTCACAATAAATAAGTAATATAGTATATAATATATAAATGTATTTAGATTTAAACTATGTTAGAACCTACGGATTTTTGACTAACTTTAAATAATACATCAATAATAATAATAATCAAATCTAATCAAAAACAGTACTTGTACCACAAATAATAATAATAATAAGTTAGAATGAAAGTTAATGTAGATTAGTATTAGAAAGATTGTGTTTTGATTCAGATGAAAAAAACTTTAATAATAATACACAATAACAATATATCACATGCTCGCATTGTGCCAAAAAGTTTGTTAGTAAATATCGTTTAAAGTGTACATTCGAATCCCCACGGGTGAAAAACCATTTAAGTGTTTCCACTGTGGAGACAAGTTTAAACATGAAAAATATTAGACAGACACGTCATGCTTAGAACCCACACCGTTTGAAAAACATTTAAGTGTTTCTTACTGTGTAAATTTTAGTGATAAGTTGGTTAAGATTTCACCTTCATAACACACTGTCTGCGTGACACTATTCTATATAGCTGTTTATACGTGGTGAAAAGTTTTAATCAGAGAAAGTGAGTTTAGTGAAGACACGTTACGGGATCACACGGGGTGAAAAAACATTTTGTAAAGGTGTTCTCACTTGTGATTAAATTTTAATCACTGAGTAATAGTTTTAGAGTATCACTTCTTCTGTCGAACCCACACACGGACGGGAAAGGCCATTTAAGTGTTCTTTTATGTGATATAAATCTTTAGTGCATAAAAGTAGTGTCTTGAAAGCAACATTCAGAAGATCCATACACGGGGTGAAACCGTTTAAGATATCTGACTTGCTGATAAAAGTTTTTTAGATCAAAAAACTGTTTTAGAAAGGACGCCACATATCCGAGACCCACACGGGTGGAAAAATCCATTGTAAGGTTCTCTACTGTTATAACAGTTTCTTTAGTGACATCAAAACCTATTGTAACGAGTTTCACACTTCGAACCCACGACGGGTGAAACCATTTAGAGTTGCTTCCTACCTAGTGATAAAAGTTTTCAACGAGAAAAGTCATTAATTAGACGTACCTGTCGAACCCACACAGGTGCTTAAGCCTCCGCCAACTCACAAGCAAAACCATCAATGAGAAAACACATTTGGCGCAATCTTTATAAAGATTAGTGTTAAAAATTCGCAACACTCTGAATGCAGTTGACGACCCAGTCCGTGACAATTCAATTTTAAAAGATAATGAATTATTATACATATTACTGTATCCTCGATCAGGGCAAATTAAGTAATTCTAGACTTTATATTGGCAGCCACGTCAGCAGTCTGCGTTAGTATGATAAGTATCCGGCTTTATGGTGGACCAACAAACTGCGACTAAACTCTCAAGTTATGGGATTGCTTAGAGCGTCCTTAGTTTCAGCCTTTGTTGCGCGCCTGGAAACTTTTGTTCAGTGAATCATTGACTTCGTAGATTGCACAACATTCAACCGGATAACTTGTAACGCAGCTTTTCTCAGGTAGAATCTAAGGGTACGCAATTTGTAAGTCAGGGTCCCTTGTTTTATTAGGAATTAGGTTTTCCTTTAAAAAGTTCAAAAGGTTATGTGCGTAGTGGGTCTTGGTTCAACATTTAAGGAGCCTGCCCGTTTAGATTCGCTTCTGAAAATGATGATGCCTGTTCATTTGACTATCGAAGTTTATACAGTATCAATTTTTTTTTTAAGGAAAATTAGATAAGATTTAAGTATATCCTACTTCTAATTTATACTAGTATTAACTATAGTATATATAGAATATACTAGTAGTATTATATATACGCGTAACAAACCTAGTTATTTATAGTTTTCTAAGTTTACTAATAAATATATTATCTTATACAGATACATATCGTATCTATGACGGTCAAATCATATATATAGTATATATCATATGCTATATTATAGCTATTTTTACTATATATTATATATATCACTATATACGAGTATAGGTTGCGGCTTGGTAAAGGAAAAGAGAACAAGTTCGTTATATCTTATTTCGAAAAAAAACATTTTTTCATGGAAAAAATCAACCTGAAAAAACAAGTAAAAATTTGTTTTTTTCGTGTTGTCTTTTTTCAATTAAATTTGTGACTTCTATACCATGTTGGTAGACTACAATATACTTATAATATATATTTCCATATTAGCTAATAATCTTGGATCATTTTTGCTGCGTTTGATCCAATTTCCTAGCCCAGGTGGAAGCCCCCCACCTGAGAATTTGTGTTACATTTTATATTTTATGCATTTTTGGATCTTTCATATTTTTATCATATATTCTGAATTTTGATAATTACTAAGTATTTTGTCTCTGTGGTCTATCGTATTTATCTGTCTCTTCTTAAGCTCATGTATTATCACGCGCCTCTTTTCACCGTTGGATAAAAGCGATATAGTGTTATCAATTATTGTTAGTCAAGACATTTCAGAAAATGCCGTACGCTCGGCCAGAAAAAAGGTCGTAAGCATAGATCTAGTACTTTTTTAGAAACTTAAATATAGGCTGTATTCAGCGTCCCCCGCCATAAAGACAATCAATAACTTTGCTCATGCTGTTCATGTGCACAAATCTTACGAAGATGTTACCACCGTTGCTCAGAGCAGAATACTCTGTCATTCTCTTCGGACTTCTTCATTCACTTCCTGACTCAACGTAGTTGATCTCACAATAAAAGGTCCTCCAAATCATTAATGGGAGATGTATAAATTCAGTGTTGGTTAATTGAGTCTGACTCTTCTAAAGTTCTTAAAGGAAAGATAGGATTGACATTTACAACTCATATGACTAAGGTCAGCTAAGACGCATTAAACAGTCCTGCGTTACAATACTCCCATGTGCGACATGACATATTACCTCACCGTCTCTCAGTAGTCGAGTCTATCAGCCATTTCTCTCTAGAGAGAGCACAGTTTGCTACTTCATCTAACTATCTGAAGAATTAAAATCAGACTTTTGCTGTCTCTGAGTATGAATTTCAACCTCAAACTATTTCTTTTAACACATGTGCCAAATGTCGGTCGCTGCTCAACCGCCTGCACTGAGCTACCCGTGATCCTACAACTTAAGGTATGTAACGTTGACTCAGTACGTCATACAGGCACAAGTGAGTAATACTAGAGTTGCCAAGTCCCCCCTAGTACTTTCTTGGAAATCATGCCCTTGATGAAGGTGCTACAGAGGGGATCAGAGGATCTGGATTACTTACGAAGTTGAAAAGACCAGTCGATGTATTGATTTTATGTCCTCCAAAGCTCACATAATTCTAGATTGAAGTGAATCAAAGCATCGCAAGCTAAACTTCACCCTCATCGCCAGCATGCATTATCTAGAAGAAGTCTATTCACAAAATAAGAAATGATATTAAGCCCATCTATTCTAACAAGTAGCCCAGTGGCTGGATCGTGGAATAGTTTAATATCAGTTGAGGGTTTCATGAGGGAATCCGGGATTACGGTATCATCTAATTGTCATGTAAAGTTAAGTTTCAGTGCGGGGCTTGGATGGAGAGGAACCGGTGATACCCAAAGGAAGTAGGTAATATTTCATAAGCAAGTGAGAAATGCTTAATACCAGTTGACAATTACAATAAGGACTAAAAGATATGTAAGAGCGATCTCCGCTAGTAAACTCGGTTGAATGTAACTGACGTTGAATACATGATACATAATTTGGGGCAAATGAAGGCACAGCTATCGATTTAGTAGTGCAAGGATATTGCGCTGGATTGCTAACAGTAGCACGAAGTAAATGATGCTTTAACAAGTGATAATTGGCGCGAATAGGAAAAATGTAAGAGAGTGATGTAAAGCGTGTGTATAGGTAAAATTAAGAATGTGCGTATGGTGAACTTGTACTAAAGCAAATGCCCATAAGTTTCCCTCTCTAATGAAGAAAGATGCTCAATGAATTATATAAGGAGAATAAAAGAGAAATACTAAACAGTGCATACGTAGAGAAACAAGATAGGAAATGAACAGTTTGAAGGGGGATGAATGAGGACATACAAGGCAATAGGAGCTCTTCTTGAAGGAATCGCGAAAGGTTAAGTATGATAATAGGGAATCTGCTTAGAATAAAGTATGAATAGAATGTGTGATTTTGTTAAACTGATTGAATGGATGTTGTACTTTCAGTTATTGACGGGGAGTATGAAAGAACACTTCTCGAAAATACTGCACCATCAATTAACAGTAATATGAGGTGTAGTGAATGTGTGTGTGGTTTGATGGTGCAAAGAAGAAAGAGGTATTATTTTGGGGATGATTTAATTAGTAAGGAAAAGGCAATAGGTAGAGTGAGAGAAACGTGCGGAAGAATGGCTAAAATCTGCAGGTTATAGATGAAAAATGCGAGTAAGGATCAAGAACGAAAGCGAGATGGTGATGATTGGATTTGGAAAAGCGTAGTAATAAAGCGTTATGTGAAGGAATATATTAGTTCAAAGCCCGCGATTAAGAGGAGGAGCTATTAATAAAAGTAATTAGTATAATGATATATATAAGGGTAAGGAGAAAAGGGGAACTGTAAAAAATTATAGGCGGAATACAGTTCTATGAGTGTTGAAAAAGGAAGGTAATATGGCGTCGGTTAAACATTTTGCGTCGAAGAAAAGTACGTCGAGTTGACGAAGACCTGATTGTGTGTAAGAACAAGTGCGTTTAGTGGAAGTGTGTAAAGAGGATAGGTGATCTAGAATCTTTACATGAAAAACTATCACTGAAAATAATATGCATGAGAAGAAGAAGATAAATTGTATTTAGGGATAATTTTTTTGAATATACAACAGGCGTATGATAATTTAATAGGAAGCTCCTGTATGCTAGTTCATTAGTGAATATATGGTTGATTGTAGGTAGAGCTTCTTGAATGGAACTCAAACAGTCATCCTATGTCAAGATAGTTAAGTCGTTAAAGTGTAAGAATACAATGGTGTCTAATGGTGATTGCTGTTTAGAATTATAGCGAAAGAGTGAGACAGGTTGTGTTATGTCTGTCCAGTTGATTATTCAATTTGTATATGAGCATGGGTTATGAAAGGAATTCGAGTGGAGGATGGCAGAAAGTGGTGTCTAGAGATGATGCGATGCACATGGAGCATGAGATGCGGAGCGGTGCCCTACCATAATATATGCGGATGATTTGGTTCTGTGGCGCGAATCTGAAGAGAGTTTGAGAGGATTGGTAGGAGAGAATTCTCCCGCAAACAGTGCTCATGTAGAAAGAGGTTGAACGTAAAACGTAAATGAGAGAGTAAAGTAAGCGATTATAGTCGTGATTAACGGAGAACAGTCAAAACTACTATGTGTGAATAATATCCCCCGATTAGAATAAGGCGGGAGCAGCTGGAGCACAGTGTCCTGAGTTTAAATATTTTAGAGTATGTGTTGGATTGAGAAGAAACGGCATGATGAGACCATCTTCGAAGACTCTATAGTTTCTGAATGGCAGGAAGTGCTGGTGCATTTTAAACGTTGGAGTGTACTATGATAAAGGTACTAAGTACTTGAGTGTTGCGCATTAGAGTGCTTACGATTGAGGTATAGTTGTTACCGTGTTATTGCTAATGAGTGAAGTGCAGAACTTATGGTCTGGTGAGTAAATGTAAGATAAGTGTTATAGGTATTCATTAAAGTGATCTTCAATAGTGTTCAAGTATATATGGGAATCATTGCATTATCGTGAGTGCTATATGCTTTATATATAGTCAGCCATAATATAATAATATATTCTATATTAATAATATTCATAATAATGGTATATAAATATTTAATTATGTATATTATTATTA
>JABUQX010104276.1:12500-17500 GCA_015478945.1 Trachelipus rathkii | reverse complement strand
CTGGTCACGGAAAAATTTTTTTGCATTTCATGTTTACATGCAAATAGGGTCAAAACTGAACGGGTAGACAAAACCCAATACGATTTTTGAATTCAGCACAACAAAATGCATTAGAAATAAGTATAATAATAATAATAATAATAATAATAATAATAATAATAATAATAATAATAATAATAATAATAATAATAATAATAATAATAATAATAATAATAACACAGGTCAACAAATGACAACAGTAAATGAAATGTAAAATTTGTTGACTTGTGCAATCTATGCACTTTACTTTCCTGGACAAAATTAGAGAAATTAAAAGACCTGAAGTTTTAGGGGTTTTCAAAACAAAAATTACCTAACTTGATGTACGACCTAACCTATCGTAGTTCTAACCTGACAGAGATCTAACTTGATGAAGACTTAACGTGAAGTAGACTTAATCTGATATAGACCAAACCTTACGTAAACTTAACCTAACGTAGACCTAGAATAATGTATATCTAACCAGATGTAGACCTAACCTGATGCAGACCCAACCTGACCTAGGATTAACATAAAGTAGATCTAACCTGATGTAGACCTAACCTGACGCAGACCTAATCTGATGTAGAACTACCCTGATGCAGATTTAACCGGATGTAGACCTAACCTGATGCGGGCCTAATATGACGTACGTCTAACTGACAGCGTAGACGTAACCTAATGTAGATCTAACTTACGTAGATCTAACAAGAAGTAGACCTAACTTAACCTAGATCTAACGGTATACAAAGTCGTTGGTACAAAAAAAAAAAAAAAAAAAAAAACTTTAGTAGCTTGGCACAAATTTTACAACGCAAAATCCTTTCATATTCTTCCCCTCATAATGATAACAATTCTACACGAGTAAAACCTACTTTTTCAGGTAAAACAAAGATGTCTTCCAAAGCTGTAAAATTTTTAAAAGTCCAATTTACTTGTTTCTTCTTTCTTGTTCCCAACAACTTCATCGAAAATCAATGCAAGTTAATGTCGGCGAGTTTCTCTTTCATTCTTACATTAGACAGTCTTTAATAGTCTTGTTAATGTTTAAATAAGAAGTTGTTTAAAAATTGTAAACAAGCTGACAGGTGTCAGTTCTGAGGTAGAAATTTTAAAAGACTCGTTAAAATGTAATTAGTTAGAATGTCTTTGTTTGGAAAACTAAAACCATATATTCGTCTTGGTGTTATTGACCAAAGTAAGCAAACTTTTTATTGTCTTTGTTTCTTTTTTATTTGCTGTTTGCAACATCGGGTAGAATACTCCTCACTCTCATTCCTTCTTCATTACAAGAATTCTTTCCCATTATATACATTTTTTTTAACAGTGTCTTTATTAGCTTACTCCATATGGAATTAACCGTTATATATATATATATATATATATATTATAATATATATATTATAATATAATATATATAATATATATTATTATTATATAATATATATTGTATATATATATATATATAATATATAATATATATAATATATATAATATATATATATATAAGTATATATATAATAAGGTATATATATATATATATATATATATAAATTATTAATATATACATATATATATATATAATATATTAATATATATTATTTAAAATTATTTTTATAAATATTTTAAATTAAAATAATTTTTTAATATTTATTATATATAATATATATATATATATAATATTATTATATATTATATAATATATTATATATTATATATTATATAATATAATATATATATATACTATATATATATATATATATATATATATTTATTACTATATATATTAAATTATTATATATTATTTATATATATATATAATATATATATATATATATATATATAATATATATATATATATATATTATTATATAGATATATATAATTATATATATATTATATATATATATATATAATATATATTATATATATATAATAATATATATGATACTATATTTATATATATATAGAGAGAGAGAGAGAGAGAGAGAGAAGAGAGATAGAGAGAGAGGATCGTAGAGAGAGAGAGAGAGAGAGAGAGAGAGAGTTTATTAAAAAGAAGAAACCACAAATATCTTACAAAAGAATAAAAAATGAAAAATAAGCTACTTTCGAGAAAAAATCCTTTTTTGGCTATTAAAAGCAACATTCTAAACAACATTGTCTCATCAAGAAAAAAGTTTGTTTTTTTTCTAAAGACTCCTCTCTCTAGATCGAAACTAAGAACCTTCACGAACGCAAGGCAGATTCATTCGCCAAAGAGATATGAAGCATAATTATGCTAGCAATACAAAAACTTGCGATGAAAAAGTCTAAAACAAAGTATATATATATATATATATATATATATATATATATATATATAGATATATATAATATATATATATATAATAAAAATATATATATATATATATATATTTATATATATATATTATATATATATATATGGTGTATGTGATAGTAGATAAAAAACGTTTCTTTAAAAAAAAAAACAAAGCCAATAAAGACTGTTTTTTGATTTTTTTTCATCTTTAAAAGCAATATTTTATTATTATTATTATATTATTATTATTATTATTATTATTATTATATTATCATATATTATCATATTATTATTATATAGTATTTACATCTTTATATTAAGTTTTCAAAGTATTTGAGCAAAATATTATATAAGCAATCAAGAACATTTAATTTTTATCCAGACATATTTCACCTTGCGCAAAACATATTGAGATTATTTTAAATAATATACTATATATATATATATAATATATATATAATATATATTATATATATATATATATATATATATATTATATATATATATATATATATATTATATTATATATATATATATATATATATATAATATTATATATATATATAATATATATATAATATATATATAATATATATATTATATATACTATACTATATAATATATATATTTATATATAATATATATATATTACGGTATACAAGGCATACATTCCATTTTCTATCCCTTGAACTAAAAGTGATAAATCTTGGTTTATCAGAAATTATCGTTGTCTTCAAATCCAGAAACTCGTGCTTTTAACACACTTCATGCCCAGGAATGACCAAAAAATCGATCTCTTCGAGACCCTGAAATCTCTTCCTCGTAGAAAATCAACAATTCTTTCTGGTGTTCCTCTTACCTCACACTCTTTCTGACAGTTTGTAATTTAAAATGTCAAAACTCCACTTCGCTTCTCCTTTCTCCATCCTTTTGTTTTTGTATTTCTGTCGGTAATTACTGCTATCTTTAACTTCTGCTAAAGCTGAGTTGTTTGCTCAAACTTTTTCCTTTAATTCCACTCTGGACAGTTCAAGAGGTATTCCTCCTTTCAACTCATTAAAATGTTTATTTCTGCACTCTCTGAGGTAACACTAAGAAAAGCGGAGAGTGCCGATATTATCACCCAAGTAGTCTTCAAAACTTGTGTTCTTGAGCTTACACTCTGCGCTGGTAAGCTATTCTTCACTGCCTATCAACTTCAACCTTTTTCTCCTAATGGAAGGAGGCATTCATCCAGTGATATATATATATATATATATTATATATATATATATATATATATATATAATATAAAATATTATATATATATAATAGATATATATATATATATATATAATTATATTATATATATATTTAACATATATATATATAGAATAATATATATATATATATATATATAGATTATTATATATATATATATATATAATATATATATTATATATAATATATATGTATAAATGTATATATAATATAGATATATATATATATATATATATGAAAGCTTTCAAGTTAAAACCAACAAGTCAGCACTTTTATTTTACGTTAAATGTTTCTTCTTTTTCACTCCGTTAGGTGCAGGTCAGGTTAGGTCTGGCATGGTTTTCATCACACCTCAAAATATTTAAGAAGCTTTTGCAATTTAACTCAAATTTTGTTATGAGGGAAATAAGATCTTTCAAAAGCAGAAATCATAAAAAAAAAATAAGAAAAGTTTATCTATTATAGTACTGTTGGTGTTGTTGTTGTTGTTTTTGTTGTTTTTTGTTTTTGTTGAAGTTTTGTTTTGTTGTTGTTGTTGTTGTTATTGTTGAAGTTTTTATTGCTATCTATCTCAATGATTTATAGACCTTCAGGTTTGGGAGAGTTTTCGAAAACCTTAAAAAGTTTTGTAACAAGTTAACGTCAAAGCCTGGCACGAATTGCCTCTTCGTTTTATTTTTGCGTTTTTTTTATAAAACCGAGTGAGAGAGAGAGAGGATGAGAAGAGAGTGAAGAGAGAGAGAGAGAGAGAGAGAGAGAGAGAGAGAGGAGAGAGAGACTTTCAAAAAGATTTGAACTAGATTTCTAATTTATTTAGTAACATTTGGCAAGATCATTGTAATTATATATATATATATATAGTATATATTATTATATATTATATAGTATTATATATATTATTATAATATATATTATATATATTATATATATATATATATATATATATAATATATATATATATATATATATATATATATAGATATATATATATATAGCCTTCTTCTGAGCGGTAAAGATTGGGAGGGTAATATACGACAATCCACCAGAGTTTAGAAATGCGATCAAAACAGCATCAACCAAGGCCAACATGACTATTATCCACTGATTTGAAATAATGCAGGACGAAAGTGAGGAAATATAAGAAGAAGAATGTTCCAGAGACTTAACAACGTTAGGTTTCATGTAGAATGAATGCATAGTTGCGTTACGTCTGGGGTCTCTGGGTAGAGAGCTTGGAATATGAAAATAATATATAGACTGTTCTGAAAGAAGAGTCACACGAGCTTTGATCGATTAGAAGGTATGGATACCCTGAAAGCTTCGAAAGATCAGTGTATATTAAATATGTGGTGATAGTATATCAAGGAAGAGTGATGCAAGAGTTCGACAGCCAGGATGT
>JABUQX010104276.1:7500-10000 GCA_015478945.1 Trachelipus rathkii | reverse complement strand
ATATAATAATAATAAATAAATAATAATAATAATATAATAATAATATAATAATAAATAATAATAAATAAGATAATAATAATAATAATAATAATAATAATAATAATATAATAATATAAAATCTTCTTCCTTCTACTACAATAATCTGTGCTTCTGCTATTGTTCTCCTAACGAACTAGAATTTTATCTTTCTTTGAATATCCTACTACTTCTCACGAGACTGTAATATCTTCTCATCCAATACTGAGGTCCTCTATTTAGGGATTTCAATGTACACAACACTGAATGTTGGATCCTCTCATACATGATTTAGTGGGAGGAGGCCGAACTCATTTAGCATTCCTGCAACGATCTGGTAGCAACTAATTAAAAAACCCACACACATTCCGGATCGTCCAAGTCAATTCTTGAACCACTTGACCTATGTTTCACACTAGTCCTTCTCCTCTATAAATACACCACCTCGCTCCTATTGGTAAATCGACCAAAAACCTTATATCTCTAAGTTTTAATACTTCTCTCCGAAACAGCGCCATCCTGCCCTAACGCGTTTTTCTGGCACTTTGATCGGGCTGATGGGGCCTTGCGTTGCTTCTACCTAACTTAACTGAATGAGCTGCTTTGTCTCTGGTGACCTTCGACTTCTAGCGATAAGGTAGACTGATAATCGTTGACGGATAGCAGGTTCACTTCCTCTTCGACTAAATCTTTCTCTTCCTCATAATCCATGGTTCGATCGGGCTGTTCTCTGCCATTCAGGCTAGAGACAGTGCGTATCGGGAGTGGAAAAATTCTCCTTCTCCTAATCACTCTTGCTAATTTTCATTCAGCTAGAAATCGTTGCAGGGAGACTCTTCGACGAGCAAACGGCTTTCATTCAACGAAAGTGCGCTAACCCCTTGGTTCTCCCTGACAAATCTTTTGGCCTCTTGCCAAAAACATCTCTAACAACTTCTGTAATCTTCTTTCCTCCTCTTATTCGATTTGATGGTTCTGTTGCTAATTCTCCAACTAAAAGGCCAATCTCTTCGGCCTCCTGTTTTTCTCTAACTCAACCCTGGACGATTTTGGTATTCCTCATCCTCCTCTTTCTCCTCTCAGGTGTCCTATGCCTTGCCTGTGATACTTTGAATCGGGTGCATCTCGCTGAAATCTACAAACGTAGGAAGCCGGGGCCGGATGCATTCCTCCCCGAGTTTTGACGGAGTCTGCTTCCGTGCTATCCCCGCCCCTTCGTTCAACTATTTCTCTATGTCTAACACAACACTTCCCTCAGTTGTTGGAAGCACCACATGTCCATACTATTCCGAAAAAAGGAAGCCGCTCTGATCCTTCCAACTATCGCCCGTATAGCTCTTACTTGTATTCTATCTAAAGATCTTTTTGAAAACTCTCCTTCAAACTCTATCATTTCTTAGATATCTGGAATTCTCAGTTCACTTCTTTCCGATCGCCAGTACGGCTTCGGCGCTCGACGGTCTACTCATTATACTTTCCTATCTACGATTTATGGTTTTCGCGCCCTTAGGGAACTACGGGAGACTTGCTGGTGCGCGCGCTTGACAAATCCAAAGCATTTGACCGGGTATGGCACTCGTTACTGCTCTCAAGCTCCCCTCCTTTGGGTTCCTCCTTCTCTTTGTACTTATGTCTAGTTTTCTTTCAAATCGCTCAATACCGGTGTTGTTGATGGGCGACTTCTTCTTTTCTTTCAATAGTGGTGTTCCTCAGGGTCTGTCCTTTCTCCTATTTATTCCTACTTTCCATTATGATCTTCTCAAAACCTGCACCTATGCTAAGCTCTATTCCCCTCTTATGCGATGACTCGACCCTTCATCTTCAACTCATTTCAATTCGCTCCTCTTTTACTTCTAGAATGCCCTCGTCTTAATCTTTCGATTCTAATTCTCGTGATCTGGGACTAGAATCCGGTATGGGGTCCTCTGAAACGCTTCGTGAAATTCATTCTTTAAAAAACTCAATCTTTACAAAATCTCCCTCTCTAAGACACCCTCCAACTTTCCTATCTCTCTTCGCGGTTCTCTCGTCCTCTCCTGTCACAATTATAAACATCCGGCTTAACCATAAACAAAAAAAAATGTTTGAAAACCTCACTCACAACGGTTGGCCAAGGCGCTTCCGTGACCGGCCCAGGGTGATCTGGCCTCAAAGAAAAACTGGAGTCTGTTAGCTTGGAGACTTTTTTCCCTCTCTCCAGTACTCCCAGCTATACAAGGGCCTCATCCCGGCCCTTGTATGAAGTACCTGCTTCATGATCGTGGGGCTCTCTGGTATCACCCAGCTTTGGAACGGGGTCGAGTCAAAGCCAAAAGGCTTATAAACAACTGTTCTGTACCTCCAGTTCACTTGAACCCTCTAGCTTTGCGCGCGATGTTGGTGCTTATCTCTTTTCTATAGGACCGCAGTGGCAGGTGCTCGAGGAAGCTATCACTCGCGTACCTCCACCTGCGTCCCGCCCTCGTAGAAACTGGGAGGTTTACTG
>JABUQX010104276.1:0-2500 GCA_015478945.1 Trachelipus rathkii | reverse complement strand
GAGAGATATTTTTGAGTGAGTAAGGAGGTTAGATTTATGTTAAGCACACCACACATACATTACAAACAAGCAGTATAAATGAGTAAAATAAAACAATAACAAATAAAATAATAAATAAATAAATAAAAATAATAAATGAAAACTAAAAAAAATAATAACGAGAAAGTACTTTTTAAAAAAATTCGACCTATTTCTATCAGAAAAAAAGACAAAAACAAAAAAACCTTTCTCTCTTTTAAAATTTCCGTATTATCTTCAAAATCCAAATTAGCGTTTCTCGACACTTCCTCTCTCTCTCTCTCTCTCTCACATCTCTCTCTCTTTCCTCTCTCTCTCTCTCTCTCTCTCTCTCTCTCTCTCTCTCTTCTCTCTCTCTCTCTCTCTCCTATACTTTACGTTCCTTGATAGCCTGAATAAGATAACTCTTTATTATTGAGGATAACTGTTCAATTGCCCGTATGTTCTTTCCGTCATTTCAGTCAATATGTATATTCAAACACATCATTTGACAACATTTGATATAATAAATATATAAGTTTTAAATGTATAATTTTTAAAAAATAAATATTATATAATATATTAATATATATATATAATATTAAGTATATAATTATATATATATAATAAAAAAATATATATACCGTATATATATATAAGGGAAGAGAGAGGGAGAAAAGAGAGAGAGAGATACGGAGAGAGAGAGAAAGAGAGATGAGAGACGGAGAGAGAGAGAGAGAG
Organism: Trachelipus rathkii; assembly: GCA_015478945.1. Lineage (NCBI taxonomy): Eukaryota > Metazoa > Arthropoda > Malacostraca > Isopoda > Trachelipodidae > Trachelipus > Trachelipus rathkii. Next base: position 1,762 of record JABUQX010104276.1, on the reverse strand, counting down.
AGAGAAGAAAGAGAGAGAGAGAGAGAGAGAGAGAATAAGATTCGTGAATTCAAGCATACGAAGAGTTCTCATTAAGAATTATTTAAGAGTTAACCAATCATTTTTGACCGCAAAAATGCAAATTTAGTTAATCTTTGTCAGACGTTCAATTTAGTCGCGGTTATTGCGCAAGCTTTTATTCTTATCTCTATGAAAATATTTTGGAACTTTTTCTTTCTTTTTATTTTTTTAAAAATTTATTTCTTATTTCTTCTTTCTTTATTTATTTTTTGTTTGGCTTATTTTATTAATTGATTGTTTATCTATTTATTTGTATTTATTTGTACTTATTTATTTATTTGTTTTATTTAATTTAATTAAGTTAATTATTTATTTATTATTTATTTACCTATTATTATTATTATTATTATTTTTATTACTTATTATTATTAATTATTATTCATTATTATATTTTATTATTATTATTATTATTATTATTATTATTATTATTATTATTATTATTATTATATTATTATTTTTATTTTTTATTATTATTATTATTATTATTATTATTATTATTATTATTATTATTATTATTATATATTTCTTTAAAACACATTAATGGGTTTGCTCCTTTTTCGAATATTATTAACGGTTTTGCTTTCAACGTAAAATTTTTCCCCTTTTTCAATTTGAACATTTTCAAACTTCTTCTTTTAATCTTCCAACCTTCATATCTCTCCCTTTTCTGCTTCTTTATCCTTCTTATTTTTTCTGTTTTTTTTCTGAGAGATCGACAACTTACATATTTTGTGTATATGACTAACTTATGTTTTATATATGTGTGTGTATCTTTAGTTTAAATATTTTATATCTTTCAATTAATTCTATCTTCTTTCAATTCATATCTCTCTTTTCTCCTGCAAGAATTTAGTGCTTTCTATTATCTTTTTGTCTTCTAATTAATTTTTAACTATTTTTCTTCTATTTTTTTGCAAATTGGTAATATTCCTCTCTCTCTCTCTCTCTCTCTCTCTACTCTATCTATTAGATATATATTATATATATATATTATATATATATATATATATAATATATATATAATATAATATATATATATATATATATATATATATATATATATATATACTATACATATATGTCTGATATATAATTGTTTTAAAATAATGGAAGCAATAAAATGCAATGTGTGTGTGTGTATGTATGTAGTGTGTTGAGTGTGTTGTGTGTGGTGTGTGTGTGACTTGGAGCAGAGATTAGAGAGAAAGACGGAGAAGAGAGACGATTAGAGAGAGAGAGAAGAGAGAGAGAGAGAAAGAGAATCTTCTCTTCCTAACGTCATTTAAAAGCAGTCTCATTAATTCATATCTCCCGTCAGTTACTCCCAGTCGTTTTGCTTCAGGATGAGAGCGAGGCACTTCTGAGCCTCAACGCTCTCTATTGCATCTTGTGATGGACAAATATCACTAATTAAAATATGATGAAAACAGATATAATGTTGCTATTGTATTTAGATTATATATCAGCATCAGATTATTAGGAAATATAATAAAGGAAAATAATCTCCAGAGCCTGCCTATGTGACTACTCATGTATTACTATATATATATATATATATATATATATATATATATATATATATATATATATATATATAGTATATATATAATAATATTATATATATAATTATATATACATATATATATAATATATATAATACTAATATAGATATACTTATATATATATATATATAAATCTCTTC
>JABUQX010104275.1:17500-19853 GCA_015478945.1 Trachelipus rathkii | reverse complement strand
TTTGGATACTTGATAAAAAAGAATTAAGAATATGACGCCACTCTGACTTTTTATTAAATTTATCTTTTCATTTTTATTTTGTACTTTCAATATTTTTTTTGTATTTTGTGTTCTAATAATTTGTAAAATTTCTAGTTCTGATGAGGGGACCAAGGATATAAGTCCTGAAACGTAAACTTTATCTCGTTTAGTTATTTTTCTTAAGATTTTCTTTTATTTATTTTTAAGGGGTTTTAAAAAAATATTTTAAAATTTACAGAGCTTGAGTATTGAATTAGAGCTCTTTAACTGAAATTCTAATATATATATAGCAGCAGCAGCATATATATATATATATATTGAAGATATTGTTATTATTATTATTATTACATATATTATTATTATATTATTACTACATATTATTATTATTATTATTACATACATTACATATATTATTATTATTATTATTATTATTATTATATATTATTATTATTATTATTATACATATATTATTATTATTATTACATACATACGTACACATACATATATTATTATTATTAGATATATGTATATATATAGGAAGTGAAATTAGTTATACATATACATATATATATACATATATTATTACATATATATTATTATTATTATATATTATTATTATTGTTACATATTACATATACATATTACATATTACATATCTATTATATACATATATTATTGGCATACATATTATTACAGCATATTGCACATTAAGGCTGGCATGCCATAATACATATTATATATATTATATTATTATTATTATTATTATTATTATTATATAAATGATATATATATTATAATATTATTATTATTAGCTAATATTATTTAACGATCATGATTATATTATTGGGGTTACAGTTATTATTATTGAAGGTGCAATAATTAATCATGTATATTGTAGGGGGTGATAATTTTTGGGAATTATTATATTATATATATATTATTATTTTATTATTACATATATTATTATACATATATATATTACTATTATTACTATTATTATGTATTATTACATAATATATATTATTATTACGCATATACATATACATAAGCCAACATATATATTACATTATTATTATTATTATACTGGTTCGTAAACTAGTTTCCACTTAGAATTCTACGCATAAACCTGCAATATTGTAGATATTTTTAGTATGATTAATCCACATATTATTTAATATTATATACATGAAACTTTAGGCTGGCTATTATTATTATTATTACGCTGAAAAAAATATTATATGTTATTGTTATTATACATATTATTATTACATGATATTATTATGTTATTATTATTACATATTATTATATTACATACGTATTATTATTATTGTTGTTATTATTATATTATAATATCATTATTATTATTACATTACATTATTACATACATATTAATACATATTACTATTATTACATAATACAATATTATTAGCCATACATCCATACATACATATTGTTATTGTTATACTACATATTACTACATATTATTATTATTACATATTATTATTATATTATTATTATTATTATTATACATATATATTATTATATTATATGTATATATTATTATTACATATTATTATTATATATTATTACATATTATTATTATTATTATTATTACATATATTATTATGAGTTGAGTTTATTATTATTATTATATATTATTATTATTATTATTAATTATTATTACATACATATACATATTATATATACATACATATTATTATTATTATTATTATTATTATTATTATTATATTATTATTACTTCCATATATATTACATATTATTATTATTGATATACATATTAATATTATATATATATATATATATTATTATTATAATGATATATTACACTTAACATCACTTATATATATGATATGATACTATATATATATGGTGTGAGAAATACTATGTATATCTATTATTTTAATGACATAGTTGCCTAATCCTAAACAAATTTTAATCTAGCATCTTAGGTTTTATTGTTTACTATATACATAAATAATAATGAATATTCATTCCAAGCTAATCCTTCGATGATGAACGCTGCTAATAAAAAGAGGAAGACCACTATAAATGACATAACCCACGTCTCAGTAGAGAAACTTAAAATGTCGATGGAACGTCATACATATGAAATAAAAGTAATTGATGAAAACTTCTTCCATGGTCCAAGAAACATAAAAGCATCGTTTGAAATGGTTGTTATTGAAGTCATTGATGCTGTATAACAAGACCTAGAATATGATATTACACTTATGAGGGTTGGAATCAATTTCACGTCCGGTGATGGTCAATCACCTGATCGGAAATATTATGTCAATATCAGTTGTCGAGA
>JABUQX010104275.1:2500-5000 GCA_015478945.1 Trachelipus rathkii | reverse complement strand
GAAAAAATTAAAATTAAAAATAAAATAAAATTAAAAAAAATTGAAAAGTTTAAAGTAACATTTTCAAATAAATGAAAAAATTAAATAAATAAAATTTGAAATAAATAAATAATTAAAATAAACAAAAATTAAACAAAAAGAATAAATGTACTGAAGTACTAAAAGAAAAATAAAAATTCTTGTTTTTAATAATAGGAAAAATTCTATTACGTGACGTTTACTAAAAGACAAAATGAATTAGAAAAAAAAGAAAATGGCAGTCTTCAATCCTTAGAAAAATGTGTTATCTTTGTAATATGCCAATACAAATAACAGCTTGTACATGTGTGAACATAATCAATCATGTGAAGAGTAAGTCGTATTGAAAAATACGAGATATACATTAGTAAATAATAACCTCTTGTGCTAAGATTATATATATATTTTCCACATATGATGATCGGTCTATATACATTGGAGAAGTATGAGATGGTTAATTACTTAATGAGTCTGAGATGATATAAAGCAGTTAATCATTTAGCAGTACGGTTTATTGAAAAGGTTAGCATTTGTATTTACATGCAAGATGCAGCTGCTCATTTATCGATTAGGATTACCATTAGGTTTACCAGTCATATAAAGCTGCTCATTGTATCGATCTGGGCATATCTTTAGCTCACCTTAGTCTATCATTGTATAAACATGAAAGATTGCAGCTGTTCATTTAGTTATCTGGCATACCCTTTAGGTTTTTGACTTTTTCTATGTAAGACCGAAAGATTCTCAGTTTACGTTCGACTTTCACTTCTTGAAGATGGTTTCCAAGTTCTTAAACGATATTGTGTCATGGAATATATTCCATGACACAATATCGTTTTAATTTTTTCATTTATTTAAAAATATTATTTTAAAACTTTTCATTTATTTTTAATTTTATTTCATTTTTAACATTAAATTTTTCATTTATTTAAAAAAATTTATTTTGTTTTAAAACTTTTTTTATTTATTTATTAAAATTTATTTACTTTAAAATTTTTAATTTATTTTGCAAAAAATATTTTAATTTTATTTTTTTAAAAATATTTTTTTTAAATCTTTTATTTAATTTTATTTTATTTGTTTAAAACATTTTTTTTACGAGAAATCTTATTCATTTTATGTTTACAGAATAAAAATTTTGCATTTTACAGACCCTAAAGCAGTAAATCAGTAAATCAACCATCCCTCTCCCATCCACCTTTATGGTATTGATCTATTGATCTATTGATTCAAGTCATATTTTGTATAAACATATAAAAATAAGTTCTTTGAATAAAATATTATTGTAAAATGTGATAGTTCATATCCTAGGCTAAGAATATAATATACAACAACAAACCTTACGCACGCATAAATTGCTAACATTAACAAAGTTTCATACTCACAACAGTAAATAATAACATTACTTCAAACGTAACGACTATTCACCATACTTTTAAAAATCTTTTTCTTTATTTATTTTTATTTTGTATTTGTTTAAAAATATTTGTTTTTACTAAAAAAAGTATTCTTTTTATGTATTGTATAACGTTTAAAAAAATTTGCATTTTACAGACCCTAAGCAGATAAACAGGGTTAAATCAGCTAAATCAATGACCCATCACCTCCCTCCTAACCCATCATGATTGCTAGTTTCTATTGTCTTATTGACTTTTTTATCTATTGATCTAGTGTGATCTAGTTGATCTATTGCTTCAAGTAATATTTTTATGGATGAAACTAGCAAAAAAAACTCTTTTGAATATATACTATAGTAAAGCTTAAGTTATATCCGACTAAAGGAATATAATATATATGAAGATATCTATGATTTATAAACTGCTATAAATATAAGTTCAATACTTAATTAGCCAACAGTGATAAGTAACTAAAATACATTTCAATACGTTAACATGTTCAACATATTTGTTAATTAATTCCTTTATTTATACATTAATTTGTTTTATAAAATCCGGATGCTTTTGTAAGATTGTAAACCATTATATATATTCTGCCATGGACAAACCCTAAAGCACTGTAGAAATCAGTTGAAATCAGTAAATGCAAAACCATCCCCCTCCATCCCCCTCATCTGTTTTGATCGATTGTCTATGATCTATTGATCTATTAATCTATTTTATATATTATAGATTATATATATATAATTAATAAATATCTATATATATGGTAATAGTTCAAATCGCTGAACTCAAGAAGTTATAAATTAGAACAACAAACCTTACGACGCATTATATGTATATTATATATATTATAGTCCATCATTAACAACAGAAAGTAACATAACATACACTACAAAACGTAACCTTATAACAGCCGTTGTTGTAAGCACGTATTCAAATTATACATTTTATCTCTAATTTTTTTTGCAATTGAAAGTAATTCTTTAAAGCAGCTGAACAATTTAATGATCCGGAGACGAAGCCGGAGACGAGTCGAGCCGGAAGCCGGAGCCGGAGCCGGAGCGGAGCGGAGCGGAGCCAAA
>JABUQX010104273.1:0-26479 GCA_015478945.1 Trachelipus rathkii | reverse complement strand
TATATTATATATATATAATATAATATATATATATTATATATATATATTATACTAATATATATATATATATATATATATTAATAATATACCTATATATAATATAGATATAATATAATATATATATATATATATATATATTAATATATTATACATATATATAAATATATATAATATATACATATATAAATATATATATATATATATATATATATATAATATATATATAAATATATATATATATATATATATATATATATATATATAATAATACTAAATATATATAAATATATTATAATATAATATATATTATATATAATATATATATATATATTGATATATATTATATTATATAATATAATATATAATATATTAAAATATAATAATAATATATATATATATATATAATATATAATATTAATATATATATATATATATATATATATATATATATAATATATATCATATATATATATATATATATATAAATATATATATATATTAATATATATATATAGTATGATAATATATATATATATATTCATATACTAATATATATATATATATATATATAATATATAATGTATGTTTATATATATATATACTATATATATATATATATATATATATATATATATATATATATATATATATTATATATATATATATATATATATTATATAGTATACCTATTATTATATACTATAAAATATCATACTATATATATAATACTATATATACTATATATATACTCTCTATATATATATATATATATATATATACTATATATACTAATATATATATATATATATCATACCAAAGGTGGGCATGTAACGCGCTTAAAGCGTGAATCCGTTAATTTAACTCACACTTTTCGTTAACTTTAACGGCTTTCGTATTTCGAAAAAAAATTAACGCGATCTATTAACGAGTTAAAATTTTGCCCTACATCCGTTAACCGTTACCTTAATTTACGATTTTATAAAAATATTTTCTTATCAGATTTTAAATTGTATTAGATTCTATTTCGATAAGAGATAAACTTTTTTTTTTTAAAATTTCCTAAACCGCTCCTCTCAATGCCCAAAATGTGTTGTATATTTACGTCGTTATTATCCAGTAGTATGTTATTAAACACAGGGTTGGAAAAAGCCGATTTTGGGGTATGTGCTTACGTTCTGACACCACCCCTCGTTCAACGTATATTCTCTATGTCTTAATACTAGCACATTCCCTCAGTGTTGGAAGCACGCACATTGTCCAACCTATCCGAAAAAAGGAAGCCGCTCTGATCCTTCTAACTATCGCCCTATAGCTCTCACTTGTTTTCTATCTAGATCTTTGAAACCCTTCTCAACTCTCACTTCTTAGACCATCTGGAATCTCATTCTCTTCTTTCCGATCGCCAGTAAGGCTTTTGGTGTTCAAAGTCTACTGGCTATATACTTTCCTATTTAACCGATTTATGTTTTCCGCTCTTAGAAACTACTGGCAGACTTGCGTAGTGGCGCCTTGACATATTCAAAAGCATTTGACGGGTATGGCACGCCATTCATTGCTCTCCAAGCCCTCTTTTGCCTCCTTCTCTTTGCTACTTATGTCTAGCTTTCTTTCAAGTCGCTAAACATCGGCTATGGTTGATGGAGCGACTTCTTCTTCTTTTTTCTGTCAATAGTGTGGAATTCCTCAGGGTTTCGTCTCATCTCCTACTTTTATTGCTACTTTTCATTAATGATCTTTGCTCACCTGCACGATCGTAACCTATCACTCAGCATGCCGGATGACTCGGACCCTTCATTCAATTCTGCTCCCATCTTTTACTTCTTAGAATGTGCCTCTCGGCTTAAATCTTTCCGATTCTCATCTCGCGGCTAGATAGAATTTGCGGGTGGGTCGTCTCAACCTTTGTGAAATTCAATCTTTAAAAAACCCAACTTCTAACAAATCTCCCTCTCTAACATACCTTCTAACTTTCCATCTCTTTCAACGGTTCTTTCGTCTCTCCTGGTTTGACAATATAAACATCCTGGCCTTAAAATAAAAAAATGATCTTGGAAACCTCACATCACAACGGTTGCTGGGTCCTCAAAGAAACTGGGATTCTGTTTAGACTGCGAGACTTTACCTCTTCTCAGTTCCTCCAGCTATACAAGGGTCTCACCTGCCTGCCTTGTATAGAAGTATCTGCTCTCATATCTGGGGCTCTGGTTTCACCGGCTTTTGGACAGGGTCATATCTGGGGGGCTCCAGTTTCACCCGGCTCTTTGGACAAAAAGGCTTATAAATGTATGTACTTTTCCAGTTCACTTGAACCATCTATCTTTGCGGCGGCGATGTTGGTGCTTTATCTTCTTTTCTATAGTATCGCGGCAGGTGTTCGAGGAACTTACCACTCGCGTTAACCACCACCTTACGACGCGCCTAGTAGCCAAGGGGGCTGTATCTGCGCACGAGTTTGTGTAGATATTGGTAACTCCAGGCTCGGTTTGCTGCGATGTTTCCTTTTTTCCTTCCACCACGTTCTGTGGAATTCTCGTCCATCTTCTGTGTTTCCTGCTGAATTTAATCTCCCTCACTTTAAAGCCTGAGTTCCTATGTTCATCTGCGTAATTTGCTCTAGCGGATGAAGTTTTGGCGTGCAACATCCCCTCCTTGAATAGGCTTCTGCCCGTTCTTGCAATTTTTATGAATATTTGTGAAAAATTTATAAAAAATTATTACTATTCCTATATTTTTTGAAGACGGTTAACGCTAACGATTAACGTTAACTTCCGCAACATTCTTTACCGATAAACGCTTTAATGATTAACGCCGTTAATTTTTTTGTTAACGATTAAGAATTAACGACGTTAACTTTCTCATTAACGGTGCCATTGTTAATAATTATAGTAATATATATATATATATTATTATAATATATATATCATATATATATATATATATTATATATTATAATATATATATATATATATATATATATATATATAATATATATATATCAGTTAATTATATTATATCATATATATATATATATATATTGTGGCAGGCGCCTGGAAGGAGTAAACTGCTTTTCTTGCGCTACCCAGCCCGCACGCAATGAATCACGCCAGACCGCACGACAGACAGCAGGGGCACCCTGCCGAGTGCGCCCGGCCGCGTAACCTCCGCGTGCGCCCGCAGCGCAAAATTACTACGTAACCGCCGCGTGCGCCCGCAGGCGCAATATTACTGCGTAATTCGGCCGCGTGTGCCCGCAGCCAATATTACCGCGTTAACGATAAATATTTCGAAAATATGATATCAAAGTAAACTATTCAAAGAATTTATTTTCAAATATACCGTTTTCTATACTATGAGTTGGCCATTTTATTTCATACTTAACATTTTTTATTAAAAACATATACTTACAGAACTTAAAGTAGTAAAACAGTAAATCAATAGCGCAATTGCCTAGCATAGAGGAATTAGTAGGTCTTTGTTTTACTGCTTTACTGCTTTACTGATTTACTGCACTTAAACTTCATATATTTCTTAACATTATGCTTTTTTAATTTTTTTATTTTTGTTTTAATACTTATTTATCTATTAATTTTTAAATTTTTACGATATTTTTCATAAAAATCAAAATTATTTATTTTATAGCAGCTAAAACAGTAAATCAATAGCCAAGTCTGCCATGAGCAACAGAGGATAGTAGGTCTTTTGTTTTTATTCTTTTACTGCCTGTTATTACTTTTCTGCTTTACTGCTTTACATCATATATTTATTAACATTATGTTTTCTTTTATATTTTTTATTTTTGTTTTAATACTTTTTATTTATAAATTTTTAAAAATTGTAATGTAAGAAGAAAAACACAGTGTCTGTTATATAAACATTTTATTTTACTAAAATTGTAATACGAAATTTTATTAAAAACATATACTTTACAGACCTTAAAGCAGTAAAACAGTAAATCAATTGAGCAGTTTCCTAGCAACAAAGGGGTTATTAGGCCTTTGTTGTACTGCTTTATTGCTTTACTGCCTTACTGCTTTACTACTTTACTGCTTTACATCATATTTTAATATATAATGAGACTATTTATTAAAAACATTTCATGTTTTTTAATTAATCATTTACATTTAAATTATTCACCCACTGTTAACTAAAATTATTTGAAAATTTTTTATAATTCTTATTATTATTATTATTATTATTATTATTATTATTATTATTATTATTATTATTATTATTATTATTATTATTATTATTATTATTATTATTATTATTATTATTATTACAATTTTATAAATTATTATTATTTTTATAGTATTATTTATTTATTATCATTTTATCATTAGTATTATTATATTATTACTATTGATGTTATTATTCTTATTAATTATTATTATAATTTATTATTATTATTATTATTATTATTATATGTTATTATTATTATTATTATTAGTTATTATTATTATGAATATTATTATTAGTTATTATTATTATTATTATTATTATTATTATATTATGATTTATTATTATTATTATTATGATTATTATATATTATTATTATTATTATTGATATTATTTTATTATTATTATTATTATTATTATTTTATTATTATTTATATACCTTCAGTCTTTTACTTCATGACAATTATTATTTAACACACACACACACACACGCACGCACACACGCACACACGCACACACGCACACACGCACACCAGGTTCATTAAAACACACACATAATGTTAACTAAAATTATTTGAAATTTTTATCCAAATAATTCGGATTTTTATTATTATTATTATTATTATTATTATTATTATTATTATTATTATTATTATTATTATTATTATTATTATTATTATTATTATTATTATTATTATTATTATTATATTATATTATTATTATATTATTATTATTATTATTATTATTATTATTATTATTATTATTATTATTTATTATTATTATTATTATCAATTATTATTATTTTATTATTATTATTATTATTTTATTATTATTATTATTATTATTTATTATATATTATTATTATTATATATTGATTATACCTCCAGTCATTTTACTTCATGACTATTATTATGTAACAACGCACACCACACGCGCACACACAATAACACGAAACACACAGCACACACACCACACCATGTTTATGAAAATACACACTGTTGTACAATACCAAATAAGTTCTTTTGTGATGAACGACAACTTAGTAAGTTTATTTTAAAAAAATATGTTTAATTAACACGTACATTATATCTACTCATTAATTATAACTAAAATTATTTCAAAGTTTCTTAAATCTTCTAGTAATAAATCATTATCTTCGAACAAAGAATTTATTATTATTATTAACAGTTATTACTTTTTGTTATAAATTTTATAAGTATCAAGTTTTAAATAATTTTTACTAAAATTTTTATGAAATTTTATTAAAAAAACATATTTTACGCACCCTAAAGCAATAATCAGTAAATCAGTAACGCAAGACCCGACAATCCTCCTAAACTAAGCTATAACCACGTTTTGTTCTACTTTGGACTTACTGCTTTACATTCATCTTTAGCCTGTGTATTAAGTATAAACATAGCAAAATAAATTCTTCTCCGTTAACATAACATGTATTTTTATTTAAAATATTCAAGATATTCAAAAATAACAATTGTTAAATGACATTCTATTATTATTTCAAGCTATACTGTTATGATTCATCCATTCAGAATCTGTTAAATAATTTGATTTGCTTATGATTCCAAAATGTTCTGCTATGATTCAATCATTTTCAGAATCTTTTAAATAATTTTATTATTATTATTATTATTAATTATTATTATTATTGATTATGATTTATTATTATTAATTTATTATTATATATTATTATTATTATTATTATATAACATATTATTATCATTATTGCTATTATAATACTTGACCTTATAATACCTTTATAATGACTTACTAAAATAGACTGCTTATTTTCATTATTCTCATTATCATCTATTGTTATTATTATTCATTTATTATAATTATTATGTATGTATGTATTATTATTATTATTATTATTATTATATTATTATTAGTATTATTATTATTATTATTATACTATGTACATTGGACAATCCCAGCCTGAAAAACCACACAACGTTACACTCCTACAGATACGGATTCGATATCTCTTTCGTGTAAAATGTGAAAGTAACTACTTTAACCTAAATTTAGGATACGCCACCCCGGGCTGTTTTAAGCCTAATACCAGTCAAAAGGTATTCCAGTATAGACAAGAATCGAGAAAAATCAATGTCTATTATATTTTTATTAAAGATTCAAACTAAACATGCTGGTCGGTAAGATCCTTAAACAGGTAAGAAGAAATCTTCCTTTTTTGGAGTGGACGGAGTAAAACTTATCTCTATATGACCGCGTATTGATTTTGCGGACGAATTATTTATAAGAACATAAATTTTGACTTAAGTAAGGTAAAAACAATGTTTTTTCATATCTCAAGCCTTAACCTGTGTTTGAATGAAAATTAACTTAGTTCTTTAAACTTGTATTTGAGCATGTGGTTTTATTATTTTTTAGACCCAAACTCATTTTAAAATAATTACTCGTTTTTGCTGTTAAGCGGTGCACAGTTTTCTGATTTGTATTAAAAGTGCTCTATTTTCACTAAGTGTATATCGATGATAGCCTATATGTAATACCTCACAAACATTATACAGTGAAATCAAATCCCACGGGAGTAGGTTTCATTCTTATATAAAAGAAAACCCAATGGAGTTTGGAACTTTTCTCGTGTGCCTAACCATTCCACCATGTTATAGTACCAAGCGTATTTTCATGAATACAGATGAATTACTTTGTATATGTAAACACATTGAAGTGGCTTACAGATTACTTTAAGCCAAGCTCTGCTTTAAACTGGACAAAAACAGTTATTAGCCAGAGCAAAGAAACCGCAACTGTTAAGAACCTACTCTAGCCATTTTATAACATCAAAACATAATGCACGTTTGGAAGTTAGATTATGGGAGAGAAACAATCGATGCAGTAGTGTATTTGAACATACATCATTATGGATTCTATATTTCTTTAATCTAACGCAGAGCTGAAATATATGTCAGAGTTCCGTTAGGAGAGTGTTAATGCAGATGAGAAGAAGACATATGTGCTTATTCGTATTACGTAATCGTCTATCAATTACATGTTATATGATTTAAGAAAGTACTGATTGATGATCCTCCGACTCATCATCGATCGCTTGCCATAAAGTTCTATAGAATGGACAGAAATTCATCTATCACTCTAGAAAAAATGCAAGGAAGTATTTATGCAGGTATTCCAGACCGATAAATAACTATGATATCTGAGAGGAACTTCTTACCATTGTGCTATCTGAAGGTATAATGAGATACGAAACCTATATAATCGATAATAGATATAAAATGATGATATTTGTTAAAGATTTAGAGAGTTTTAGCTGAAATGAGTCATAAAGATCATATGAAAAATGTATGTGGTAGTTGTTATTTATAATATATATATATATATATATATATATATATAGTGAGAATATATAGTATAATAATATAAGTATTCTAACTATATATATATATATTTATAATATATACATATATAATATATATATATATAATAAAACTAATATTAAAATACAGCGATAATATCATAAAATAGATATATTTACCTATATATATATAATATATATATATATATATATAATATATATATAAAATTATACTATATATATATTATTACTATTATATATATATATATATATATTATTATTTAATATATTAATATATATATATATCTATATATATATAATACATATAAGTACTACCTATAATTTCCTTTCTCAGACTATATACTCAGTCACTATATATATATAATATTATGGAGCGTTCCCTACCTCAGAGGTAGAGCACCTCGCTTAGAGCGTAGATGGCCAAGGGTCTCGAAGATTCTGGGTGCGAGCGAGGGGAATTGTTGACGCGTATTCTCTAAACTCTAGCTTCGTCCACTCAGACGTAATGATACCATTAAAGTTATGTGCTTTACACTTATGTGAAAACTCCCGGCGTTCCGCGGATAGGTCTGCCAGCCAGCGGATTTAGCCGTTAGGCCCGTGTAACTCAAGGACCTTTCGCGATGGTGGTGCCCACTGCAGGTCGTCGGTTTCCTAAAAGGCCATACCTTCTGGGGAGGACAGTTATATAATAAATTACTATATATATATATATATATATATATATATAATATATATATATATATATATATATAATATAGTATATATTATATATATAAATATAATATACTATATATATATATAATAAATATTCTTGTCATTATAGTTTAATGTTAGAAATATGCATGCCTGTAATTATTTATTTTCTAAATATGTAGTAAAGTTTTTACTATTCCTTAAATCTTATAATTGAATGATAATATAACTTGTACGTGTTTAATTAAGAGTAATGTTTTTAAGTAAAGTATATGTGGTGTGTTCATACAAAAAATATGTTGGATGTTTGAAACAGTGTATATTTAAGAACCTGGTGTGTGTGCTGTGTGTGCCTATTGTGTTTTGGGTGTGGCAGCAATAATAATAAGTATGAATAAAATTACTGGAGGTATAATATAATAGATATAATAATAATAATAATAATAATAATAATAATAATAATAATAATAATAATAATAATAATAATATAATAATAATAACAATTATAATAAGATACAGGTTAGTTAAAAAAAGCTTTCAAATAATTTTAGTTTAACAGCTGTGTTGTTTTAATGAACCTGGTTGTGCGTGTTGGTGTGTGTGAGCGTGTGTGTGTGCTGTAGCTATATATTCATATGTGTGCGTGTGTGTGTTCTTCATTTTTTGAAATGAGAACAAAAATAGTATCTATGGTATAATAATAATAATAATAATAATAATAATAATAATAATAATAATAATAATCAATAATAATAATAATAACATAATAATAAATAATATATAATAATAAAATAATAATATAATTATAATATAAATAATTAATAATAGTAATAAAATAATAAGCTAACAATAAAACAAATTACGAATATTTAAAAAAACTATTCAAATAATTTTAGTTAACAGGGGGTAATATAATATAAATGATTAATTAAAAAACATAAAAATGTTTAATAAATAGTCTGCAATATATATTAAAATATTAGTAACAGCAGTAAGAACAGATAGACCTACTAATCTCATCTTTGCTATGCAATTGCGCTATGATTTACTGTTATTACTGCTTTAAGGTCTGTTAAAGTATATGTTTTAATAAAATTTCTTAAAATTTTAGTAAAATAAAATGTTTTTATAACAGACACTCTGTGTTTTTCTTCCTTACATTACAATTTTTTAAAAAAATTTTAATAAAAAAGTATTAAAACAAAATAAAAATATAAAAGAAAAACATAATGTTAATAGAAATATATGATGTAAAGCAGTAAAGCAGTAAAACGAAAGACCTACTTATGCCCTTGTTGCATGCAATTGGCCTACTGATTTACTGTTTAGCTTTAAAGGTCTGTAAAGTATATAGTTTTATAAAATTTGTACAATTAAAAAAAATTAGAAATAAGAAAGTAAGAAAAAAAAATAAAAAATTATTAAAAGAAAACATAATTGTTAATAAATTATAGAATTTTAAGTGCAATTAAAGCAGAAGCAGTTAACGCAGTTAAAACAAAGACTTACCAACCCTCTATGCTAGCAATTGCGCTATTATTTACTGTTTTACGTGATTTAAGGTCTGAAAAGTAATATGTTTTAATAAAAATGTGTTAAGTATGAAATAAAAATGGTTAACTCATAGTATAGAAAATGGTTTACATTGATATCATAATTACGAAATATTTATCGTTCCGCCTGCGTAATATTGCGCCTGCGGGGCGCACGCGGGGTACGCGGTAATATGGCGTATGCGGGTTGCACGCGGCCGGTTACGCAGTAATATTGCGCCATGCGGCGCGCAGCGGCGGGGTGCCCTTCGGTTTCTTTGTCGTGTGTCTTGCGTGATACATGCGCGTGCGGGCTGGCAGCGCAAAGAAAGCATTTCGTACTTCCTTCAGGTTACTGCCACATATATATAATATATAATATTATATATAGTATATTATAATATAATATATATTATATCACTATATATAATATATATATATATATATATATATATATATATATATATATTATATTATATATATATTATATAAATATATATAATATATATATATATATAGATATTATATATATATATATATCTATATATATATTATATATATATTATATATAATATAATATATATATTATATTATATATATAATAATATATATATAATATATATATATATATATAATATATTATACCATAAAGGAAAACAAGGGGTGAGAAAAAAGGAAAGCATCTAGCAATTTATAATACGACACTAATCGAATTCAGTTACCTTATAACATAGGGGTAGACACCAATATTAGGAGTATTCTATGACGTAGGATATGGCGTGCTAGAAAAGGAAGCATCCTAGCAACTATATAAATATACACAATCGATCCTCATACCTTTGATAACTAGTGGTAGCACCAATATTAGGCGTATATCTATATCGGTAGCTAGAAAGTTAGAAAAAAGTGCGGCACTATATGGCACTCAGGTTGGCACATATGGGCACTAGAGTTTGGCACTCCACTTGGCACTATCTGCTTATCTGGCACTCATCTGACAGCCCTGGGATCTCAACCTAGGACACTCCTAGATACCCATACGGTGGCATTGGGAACCATCAAAAGTATGAACCATCAATAAATCTAGCCATCAAATCTGAGGCCATCATAAAAAATATCAGGAATTAAATCGGACAATAATCGATGACAAGGGCAGTAATCTGTGTGCGCGTGTGTCGTGTGGTTTGTTTATGTGTGTATAGGGTTGGTGTATGTGTCTAGGGCTGGGTTGGTGAGTGTGTGTGTGTGTGTGTGTGACATGTGTGGTGTGTGTGTGGCTTGTTTGATGTTATAGGGTGATGTGATGTGTCTAGGTATGTGGGTATTGTCTATGTATGTGTGTAGGTGTGTGTGTGTATTGGTGTGTGGGTGTGGTGTGAGTGTGGATGGAAATAAAATGAACTCAATTAGACAGTCTACGCTACAAGACCTACTTACATGAGCTCGGAGATTAAATCCCACGTAATCCTTCATCTTACTTTATGGAATGCGAAAATAACGCAACAAATAATCGGTATCGATACCAAAATATCAATGAAAGCATCGAAAGGGGGCCCAAACACCCGAAGGGGGGCCAAAAACTAAGTGGGGGCACGTACGGCGGTGCCAAAATTAGCCTCAGGAAACAGTATGCCAAATAATCGATACAGTATCGATACCCAAAATATCGATATTTTTTACCGAATCTCATCTTACGATATCTCCTCACTGACTACTCCAGTGAGATACGCGACGCCTCTTTTTGGTATATATCTGACAGGTGTAGTAAATTTGGGCCTTTGACCAAACGTACTACCAGGCTTAGTTCTAGCTTAGCCCGACGATAGGACGTAGGGACTTTCGATCAGCACCACAAGATAATTTATAATATATATAATATATATTCGACATACTAATATAATATATATAATATAATAATATATATAATATATAGTATATATATATATAAATATATAGTATATATATATATATATAATACACTATATATATAAATATAGTATTATAACTACTCTATATATATATATATATATATAATATATATATAGTATCATAATATATAAATGGTTGAAATAAAACCGGTCGGACCAAAAAGCAGACCAGTAGTTGTTTTTTTTTGGGGGGGCATTTTTTTTTTGGTTTTGCGGGGGGGGGGGGTTTTTTAAAATTTTTTTTTTTGTGGAAAAATAAAATGCAAATATTTTGGAATTGTTTTGTAATATCATTTATTGACAAAATAAAAATTATTAAATTAGGCGATAAAATTGACAAATTAAAGATAATTTTTTGGTAAGCAGACATGTTCAATCCCTGTGCTCTGAATGAATGTCATTCCTAATTGGTGAAACTTGTAATGGTAAATTGTATTGCTATTATTACAAGTTATGAAGTCATTACATAACAGACATCTTTAGGTAAAAGTAATTACAGTAACAATATTTAAATTTATATTATTTAACTTCGTACATTGTGCCATCATAATATGAGGCTCTGAGAAGCTAGTAAGTTAGATACTAATAGTTAGTTATTATCTAGAAACTAGGCAGGCTTGCACTGAATACCTCCACAAAGAGCTGCCCACAACCCAGGTCTGGGTTTTTAAATCTTTATGGTAAAGAAACGGTTGTAAAATGAGAGATTTCTAAAGGGAAAAAAATACAGTGATGAATCAGTAAACTTTATTAAAAAATAATCGGAAGCCACTAGAAAATTTCATAAAAATTATGATGGAGTGGAGATTGGGACACATTGTTATTCTTATTTAATATATTATATTGACCATTTTTATTACTTTATAGCTATTTCATTATAATAAACAGTTACCTCTATTGAGGTGCAGCCTTGAATTGAATCCAATTTTAAGGCCACTCTCTTTATAAGGAATTACATATGCTACAAAAGTTATCTTCGCTTTCAAAACCCAAATTAAACGTCTGCATCTGACACCAATTCCTGCATGAGATTCCCAGAATCTATTACTGGAAATTTGCTAAAACAGTTTATTACATCCTTAACTTTTCAACATCCCTGTTGCGAAAGGTGCTGCGTTCTCTTATGACGAAGATGTATTTACCTAGGTCATTCCCTGCGCACACCATTTCCTGTCCTTGACCTCTCTCTCTTCTCTCTCTCTCTCTCTCTCTCTCTTCTCTCTGCTCTCTTCTTCTCTCTCTCTCTCTCTCCTCTCTCTCTCTCTCCAAATCTAGGCCACCCTGCTGCGCTTGTTAAGACATCTTCCTGTCTCATTCTCAGTTACGTTGGATTTACTTCAGGTTTACTGACGGCTCAACAACAAGGGGCAATGCGGGTGCGCTCTCTTTCCTCACCGCACCTCTCCAACTCCCCTCACTCATGTCAATTTTATTGCAGATTAAGCCTATAATATTGCTCCTCTCGAATTCTATTCCGAGCAATTATTTGAAGACAAGAGAACGCTATCTTTTTTGAAGAAACTATTGCAGAATACATCGAGGGAGGTTCAACCATGTATGCGGCATTTTTCCGCTTTCCAAAGGGCATTTGACTGAGTCAATCATTATATTTTATTTAGAGAATTGGAAATTTGAAAATTCCAATATAATGCATATATTTTGGGCATATTAGGAACAAATTTTTTTTTCAAATGCAGGCCTGAATGTAATTGTATCCAATTAGATGGAAGATAAAAAATGGTGTTAGACAAGGAGGAATTCTGTCACCTCTACTCTTTTGTATTTATATAGATGAACTTATAAAAGAATTGGTAAATAGTAAAATAGGTGCTAGATTAGGTATGAGCATGTCTAATATTGTTATGTACGCAGATGATCTAGTTTTGTTGGCTCCCTCAATAGGACTACACCAGCTCTTGATCATAATTACTTCCAATTTAATAACACTTTCTTCAAACAAAATCAAGGTTTAAGTATGGGTTCTCTCCTCTCTCCCATACTTGCCAACATTTTCATGGAACTATTAGAATTATATCGTATTCTACCCCATCCTCTTCTCTCTAATTCTATTTGGTATAGATACGTTGATGATGTTTTTGCTGCCGTTCCTCTTAACACTAATCTTAATAACTTTCATACTCACATTAACAACGTACATTATAACATAAAATTCACTAGTGAACATTCAATTAATAACACCCTTCCTTTTCTTGATACAATTTTTGGTACGATTAAATATGAAGTTAGTGAAGAGTTTACAAAACCAGGGTTTTGAAATTATGCTCACCAGTTGCGATAGTTGTGGATTTCGAGTATGGAGTGTAATTTAATTATAAATCATTGGATGATGGCTCTATGTCCGATATATTTTAAAACTATTGTGATTTTTTTTCACAGATTAAAACTACACCACCCACTTGGGCAGAGTCTAATAGCGGGGGTGTACTCATTTAACGTCGAATAGGACGAAGCCAGACCTAGGAGATAATAGCTCACATTTCTCCCACCCGACATTTGCGAACTTAGGACGACACCTTTGCCTTGAAAGAGTGCTTTGTACCACTGAGCTATCGGGAGCTTTTTAATGTAAATAAATATAATATATATATATATATATATATATATATATATATATATATATATTATATATACTATATAAAATATATATATATATATATATATATATAATATATTATATATATATATATATTATTATTATATTATATTGGGATATACATAAATACATACACACATACATACATAAATACATATACATACATAAATGCATATACATATACAAAATATATACATACAAATATAAATATCTCAATTATTATTATTATTATTATTATTATTATTATTATTATTATTATTATTTATTATTATTATATTATTATTATATAATATTATTATATTATTATTATTATTATTATTTTATTATTATTATTATTATTATTATTATATTATTATATATTATATTATTATTATTATTATATTATCACTATCATAATTATTACTATCACGATCATTATTATCATTATTATTACCGTTATCACATTTATTATTATCATTATTGTTATTACTATTATTATTATTATTATTATTATTATTATTATTATTATTATTATTATTATTATTATTATTATTATTATTATTATTATTATTATTATTATTATTATTATTATTATTATTATTATTATATTATTATTATTATATACACTATATTTCACACAAAATTCCCTTTATTATTATTTTAACTATTATTATCATTATCTTCACTACTATCACTTCTACTACTGCTAAAATTATTATCATTATCTTGAACCACTTGCTGCCAGACGAAGAAATTTTTTTTCAATTTTTCATTCAATTTTGCACTGTATTTCGATTTTTTAGTAAACCATGTCAGGGTTGCAGAGTCGGAGTCGGAGTCGGAGTCGGAGTCGCGGAGTCGGGGAGTCGGTAGTTTTGAAGAGGGTGGAGTCAGAGTCGGAGTCGGAGTCGGAGTCGGTAATTTTCAAGAGGGTGGAGTCGGAGTCGGAGTCGGAAGTCGATTTCCCAAAAAGTCGGGAGTCGATTTAAAAGGTCGGAGTCGGAATCGAGTCGAGCGGTAACTTTCAAGATAGAGTTGGAGTCGGAAAATTTTAAACTGACAAAGTTATAAATTGTGACTCTGTGAATGACTTCAATCACTTCATGCAAGTTTATTGACTTTCGACTTCCACATCACAAAATGCAATTGCAAACTTCGAAGTTTTTTAACCAGCACCTTATGTTTCAATTTGGATTATACTCTAATAAATTCAACCTTCAACCTTATACCATCTATATTTAAGATACTGAAGGAATAAAAGACTCCATGGTACGAAGAGAAATTTCTCTCATTGACAATGATATTATAATAGCTGTTGTTTATATTGATCCAATCTACAGGGTAAGCTTAACTGAAGAACAGCAACAAAAAGCTAAATCTGCACTTTGCAATGTGGCCATTTGTATTAAAGGGTTGCAGGAAGTTCAAGAAAAAAAGGATACATCTAAACATATTGTAAGTGATGAAACTACAACTATCTCCGTTACTACCTTCTCAAGTCATTCTTCAGAAAGTTCAGAAGATTAGTATGAAAAGCTTCTAGATATTGAAGAGCTTAGTCGAAAGCGTCGATTGGTTCAAGAAAAAGGTCAAGGTCCTTCCTAATTCTTGTACACAATATTCCATAACTTTAAATAAAATTTCTTTGCTGCACTGAAAGAAGTTAAAAAATTTTATGTAACTTCGAAGAGTATCAAGACATTGTACAAGAAGCTGAAATTGCTGTTACTACCTTCTCTACCTCCAACGCAAGTTTAGCGTGGAACTGCTTTTTCTGCTCTTCGCATTATTTAAATCGACCAAAGAAGTGCGAAAATATTGACACTGCATACCAGTGAGTAGAAGCCATACCTAGCAACACCGCATAATACTAATCTACGTATTCTATGAAGAACTAATCATTCAATGAGTAGGATGACTAACTAAGAAACTTGTAAGAGTTCAAAAGGACAACCCTAAGTACATGATCAAGTCAGATTTACCCTATATATAAACAATAATATAATATAAATAAAAAGAATAGATTATATAGATATAAGATTATATAAATATATATTATATATATATATATATATATATATATATATATATATATATATAATATATTTTTTATAAGGTTAACTGCCTTTAAGGTAAAAAAATGGACTAAAGGAATGGTTTTAAGTTCCTTCTAAATTTTTAAAATTAATGTACTAATTTATTTAGTAGATAGGTCTTCACAATAGCTTTCAGCCTAACGAGGCCCTCTGTCAGTTGTGTTACAAGAAGTCTTCCCACACCCTTCACACTAAAATTGGCACTCTATCTTCCCTTTTTCTTAGAGCATACAAAATCTGTTCACCTACTCTTCTCAACAAAGAAATTAACCTCAATAATAGAACAAACATAAATCTTACAAAAAAGTCTCTTTCTACCTTCACACATTAACAGTTAACAAACGCTGTATGTAAACTGCATGATAGCAAAAAACATATTACAATCTAAGCACGCAAGTCAACACTAGAAGAATAAACGCCTTTAAATCTTAATCTCCCCTTAACCTTAGGCACAAATACATAACTCTGTTAAAAAAAGGTCGTACCTATACAACATGCAATATCACCTTCCTCCAGATACCCTCCCTTTAAGTACATTCGTGCGAGAAGAGCGCGTGCAGCACACATTCATTAATCCTTCAATGAGCGTTCCCAATGCATCTTACAAGCATCCTGCGTTGCCTTAACTGCAATAGCTCTCTAATTTGGTAGAATCAAAGTTTTACTGACCATCCCGCAGACAAATCAACACAAACTCAGTATGTCTCCTTTAGAGGACAAACCGATATGTCTGCTCTCGCGCGTTCACCCCATACACAGAGAACTCCATATCAACAATAATATCACCAAAACAAACACGTGACGGACACCTAAAATTAACATAGGAAACACCTAGACTTTCCTATAGAAAAACATAAGGAAACATAATAGAAGATCTTTCTAGAATCTACACACCAACACGAGAATAAGAACAAGATATTAACATACAAAATAAACTGAATCTTTCTATATTGAGTCCCAATTCTATAAACAACATACTTTATAAACTTCACCACCATTTTTAAAAAAAATTAATTCCAAAAACTTTCTAATTATTGATCTATTATTGAATTTTTATTAGATTTATTATATTATAATATTAATTTATAATTTTATGTATTTTTAAACTTAGTTTCTTCTATATAATATATTGATATACATAAACGGACAGAGGGCACTCGTTATTAGAGTACTGTGACAAGGAGTACGTGATACGCATATCTTCAAAAAAGTAAAACTAGACATTTAATTTTTTATAATAGGAATTTCTAGAAGGAACTTATAATAACATGCCTATTAGTCCATTTTTATTTACTCTTATAATAAAGGCTTATTTGCCCTTATATATTATATATTTATAATATATATTTATATAAAAGCTTTAACTTAACATATAATATATATATAATATATATTAGTATATATATATATATATAATAAAATATTAATAATATTAATATTTAATAATTGCCCGACCTAAATATAGATAAATAAAATATAATTATATTATAAATATATATATATAATATATATATATATATATATATTATTATATATAATGAATATATTGATATTAAATCCGTAGACCCACTTCCCGTTAAATTATTTAAGTTTATCAAATAATTTTAGATGGATTTAAGTCTTCTTAATTATAATTTTTAAAATTAATAATAAAAATTATTATTATAGATTTAATCCAAAGCCCAATTAAGAGTTATATTTTTGATAATATAAATATAGAATATTGAGGGAAATCAAATATTTTGTAGTGGTGAAGATGTTCTTTAGTTGAAGGGATTGTTGTTACTATATATTTATTAATAATGAATCAATACAGCGCTCTCATAAATTTGGTAGCTTGACATCTTCCAGAGAGTCCTCCAACCGATTCCGCACTCACACTCTTCTCGCGTCTTCTCACCTCATTGCTTTTACTTTGCACCTACTGGTGTCAATTCCCCATATTTTCTGTTCGGCCTTCTCATCCTGCTCTCTATCCTCTCCAATTGTCTCTACCCACCAATCTTTCAAATCTTTTATACCACATCCATCTTCAGTGTCATCTTCTTCACACCTATATCTTCTTCTAATAACTTCATTTCTTTTTCTGTCTCTCTTACTCTTTCCAATCATTTAAGTTCTTAATTTAATCCTTACATACTCACAGTGTCATGTATTCTAAAATACAATACTACTCTTCTCGTTGTATATAGCTCCAGTATTCACGCTCTCGAACAGAGACAGAGGTGTGGGAAGCTACCTAGTGCTGTTAAAAAATTCTACACATTTTTTAAACCTCTATTCCGACTGTTTCTGGTCTATTCATCATGGGTTACCGCTTTCATAACTAAGTCCATACTTTTCTCATTGCTTAGCTGTGTAATCTACTATACATCACATTCATTCTTCTCCTCTTTGATTAAAACAACCCTCCATATATGCAAAAAGATATTATAACGCATATACACCTCCTCCTTCATACTACTATATTCTATCTCCATCACTATCAATTATCCTCCTCGAAACACAAGGAGGGTTACATGTTAACCCATTAACGACAAGGTGGTCGCCATTTTTGGGACCGCAAAACTTTAGTTATATATATTGCAATGTAAAAATTTTAATTACGCTAAAAAAATTTAAATAGCGTTGTTTGTTTAGAGAGGCAGAGACTAAATAAAACCATAATTACAGAGCAATTTAGCACGAGAAATAATTATATATTTTTAAGTATCTTTGAAATTATATGTCACTAAAGTTGCCAGATTTTCGGTTAAAACACAATCAGTAACGTATACGCTCCCAGTACGCTGCTTACAGTGACGATGTGTGGTTTAGTTATGTTATTCTCTTCATTAGTCATAAAGGAACACGAAGATTCCGTAAAAGGACCAAAAAAATTTTCTTCTTCTAGTAAACAAAATGATAAGCGTAGTTGTATTCTCTTTCCGTCCGAGTTTTATGGACAGTAGTGGTGCATGAGTGCGATGAAAGTATATATAATATATTTGATAAGAGAGTAATGCTATCTCTATCTTATAATAATAAATGAATAATAATAATGATATGATATCCTCAAGAAATAATAGATAATATAATTAGTATATATAATAATAAGTAATAATGATATGTATTTATGAGGTATAAGGAGTAGAATAATAATGTTAGATATATATATATATATATATAATACGTATGAACTCAATTAAAAATTATATATGGGATATATATTATATAATAATATATATAATAGTGGACCACTAAATAATAGGGATATATTGAGAGTATGAGTATATATATATATAAATAGTATATATTATATTATATATAGTATATATATATATATATATATATATATATATATATATAATATATATATATATATATATAATATAGAGAGAGAGAGAGAGCAGATAAACGAAGATGGTGGCCAGAGAGAGGAACGAGAGGAGGAGAGAGAAGATATAGAAGTGAGTGTACCGAATTACTTTTTGTTGTGTTGTGTAGAGGAAATATTATGTTTGGCATTTCAAATTGTGTCATACACAGTAAACATATTAAGTTACTCTGTGTAAAATTTTCAACAATATTTATATTTAAAAGCACTAGTAAGTATCTCATAACCTATATACTACAATCATAATTTAAAAAGGTCATATATAAGATATATATATATATTATATTATATATATATATATATATAATAATATAATATATAATAATAAACTAATGAATATTTTTTTTAAATAATACCTTATTCGCACGTAATAGCAATACAAAATGCTATATGGCTTCAATTGTTAGTGTGACAATGTATATTGGCATTAATGGCTCTGGGTTTCGTTATCTCTTATCCCTCGGATCCTAGTTTAGATAAATTTTACCTAGCCTTATAGTTCCGTTTCCTGTCCCGTGTTTATATTATTAAACAAATATGTGTGACATATTAGTGAGAGTTGGGTATAATAGTACCGTCCTGCACAGGGACATGTCAATGACGCTCTCCTCTCGATACCTACTACGCGCACAACTCTCACTTGATCCCTTTGTCATGGCTAGGGCAGCTTGAATATAGCTGCTGCGACAGTCTGCCCGGCGTACGTTGGTGTGTTAAACGGTGTCCATGTGTGAATTATCCGCTGTTGCTGTTGTTCTTCCATCTCTGCCTTTCATCAGGCGAAGTGGGGTACTACGTATCCTCCTATTTCGCAACTGTCACTGTGTTTCCTCTTGATCAAGGCAATGGCTGTCCTCAGTATCTCCCAATGTGACTCGTGGGGTTAGTGTTACGGTCAACGATCAAGGACAGTACTCTTACATTACCACCACTTCTAGCACGCTGCTAGTATGCAGAACGTTTTTCGATGGGAGATCCTTCTTCCAGGCGAAAAAGTTTCAGAGGACTACATGCTGCCAGACCACGCATTGCGGAGGTTGGGCAGTCAACATGTGTATCCCCTCGCCGTCTATTTGCAGCAGGCTCCCGCAGGGATTCGCGCGTTCGAGGCATTACTTACGTCCCCTCTACGGGGACATAACGAAACGGCTCTCGAGAACTCGGACGTAAGCTGCAGCGAGGGAAATCCGGCGCATGCGTGGTTAAGGGGCGCTTTCGAAGAGAAGGACGTGACTAAACAAGAGAAATCTGAAAGTCAAGAAGACTCGAAAATCCCAGAGAGCGACTTGCTGAGTCTCGCTGAAATCAGCTATATTGAGATCTAGAGAGGTCGGGATAGGATGGAATAGAGAAAGGTAAAATGCATGGGATTTGTTCCGCCTGACGAGAGAATAAGAACTAAGTGTCGTTAGATATGCTACTAGTTCTCTGATAAGTGGAACATGAATGCGACTCGGTGTGGAGTTAATTCTCGGGATTATAGTGCTCCCAAGGTTAAAAAAACCAGCATCAAGGCCGGCTCAGAAAATAATTCAAGTGAGATGCTGAGAACTCGCAGGAAGATACTTAACCTTGTTCACACGTTAGGAATAGATAGATAGAGGATAGATAGAAGTGACATGTTGGCCCTTCCATGACGAGAAAGGGAGATGGGAGAATCCGTCCGTTCAAGTAGATTGAGGATAGACGATTGGATTCAGATATGACGTCTGACATGGAATTAGGCATGGAGTGCAAAGGCATTAGAAACAAAACAGACTACTCACAGACATCATATTAGAAAGAGTGAAGAGAGTAGATGAAAGATAATGCAGGTTCGACGCAAGGATAGAATACATTTTTAAGGGTGAGAGCGCATGTAGATACACGACGATCGATCCGAGAGCTATACTGTGTGGAGAAAAATACTCTCACGAAACCAACTGTCGCTTTAGATACCAATAAATACCACTTCACGAGTGTTGTTTTTCACGCGAGATTCCATACAAATCCCAACTATATATATATATTATATATATATATATAGAATTATATATATATATATATATATCTATTATATAAGTAATTATTATTATTAATAATAAAAAAGTATAAAATATATATATAATATATATATAAAAGAATAAATAGAATAGACTAACCATAAGAATATTATATCAGTGTATTGTGAATATATATATGTAATATATAATTAATTAATAATAATTATATGATAACTTAAAGGTCATATACATAAAAGATATATATAATCACAAGGTATAATGAAAAGTTATAATTTTAAATATTTATCTTATATTATTAATCTGTAAAAGAAATACTATTTATAATAATAATTCTATTCATTATCTATATTAATTTACGTCTATTATACTGTTCACAATCCATTATTGTATATATGAGTAGAAGTATTATATATACTTGTTTATAAATAAGATTTATATTATTATATTTCACTCTCTGGCATGACCATCTATACCAACATCAATTCTCATCCTCTTCAATGCACATTAGCTTCTTTCTTCCCCTTTTTTTCGGTGTGAATACGTTGGCCGAATGCTCCCAAAAATGCGGTACCCTGGTCCGTTTTTGTGTTCACTATAGCTTGCTAAGAATTTTCATACTTACTAATCTTCAACCAAGCACGTCATCTTAACGGCCTATACAGAACCCTCAGTGTCAGTCTATCCTCACTAACAAACAAACTCATTCCACTCCTCCGTATCTCTGCGCTGTCTATAACTCGCTGCTTGTGTAAATAATATAATTTCTCTGTTAATTTGAAAATATATCCTCGTGTTCTGTTCCCATCTCTTATCCCGCTTCATACACAAGAGCTCCTTCCCTGTCTAAACTATTACTCTCCATCTCACCTCCTCGAATGCGTGTCCTCCCTCTTCTCTCCTGCTTTCCATACTATAGTATATGATTCTGTTCTATATCCATTTTATATTTATATTTCATCTTCCTAGTATCATTAGAGGAACATCGATAATATCACACAGTCTCTAGTGAATGAATATTACCACGGACAGTTTTTCTAGGCGGACACAACAAAGAAAGTGTAGGAAAGACGTGTAGATCTTTGTATTATATTCTGTAATAGTGTGTTAATAGAATGGTGTATATCCCGCAGGAGTGTGTTGTGTGACTCACTTGCCAACATTAAATAAAGGATTGGAATAGGTATATGGATTGTTTGGACAATCATATAGTATATTCTGACGTAGCAAAAGTGGGCGGGTTTTTAGTTAGTTATTAAAGTAAACCGCATGTTGTAGTTACCAGTATCACAATAAACTTATTAAAAGCTTGTATTGTGGTAGCATGAACCTTAAGCTAAAGATTTTTACTTTGGTTAGTAGTTGGCGTATTATATTATATTGACCTTTGTTTTGGAGAAAATTGACAGGCCTTAGGGTGTGGTGTAGGTTTTGTTTTTCGCATGGGCATGTATTTGATAAATATTAAGTTGACTGGGAACAGTCTCGATAGGTCTATGTGGCCTCTAACTGGTTCTTTGTTTCCTTATCTCTATCTGAGGTAATACTACGAACTTTGATATAAATATTAGCTTTCTGATTGGACAACGAATGATGGTGTAAAAGCAATGAAGATATGTTTTAGAGGTGTTTAAGCTGTCGAAAATATCCAGCGGCGTTAGATGTTCATCACTGTTCACAATCATGTGAAGTACAACTCATTAAAAACTTTATGGCACATCGAATGCAACTATATGCTATTTTAGATTGCCAAGGCCAACTAAACTATTTTAAAAGAAAAAAAAAGAAAAGATTTTCCCAGACACAAAATGGACAAAGCTCTCACGAATGGGCAACACAAGGTAGGTGGAAAATTTCGATGGATTGTTACGACCTAATGAGATTTTTAAAGCATTGTTGAAGCTTAAGAGGAGCTTCAATGGATCAAGATATTACCTTTTATAAAAACTAGATCTTTTCAAGTCTTTAAGCAAAAAGCAAATTTGCTATAAGTTTATTTATTAATGTCTTTAACTTTTCTCAAACACTTTTTCATTATGTATTACATTGCATTTTCCATAATTAGTGACAGCAACTGCTCTTAATCCATTATTAAAAATGTGATGTTGTTTAGAAGGGTTTTCAAGCAAACATCAACGGGAAACATTTTCAAACATTTTGGAAGTTTCAACAAAACTTCTGCTTTCTGATAATGAAGAAATTATAATGCCTCTTTTGAGAATCAATTTAAAATTAGAATAAAGATATAGGGCAATTACAATTTATATTCTTGATGTTATTTTATCAAAACCAGTTAGAGAGCAAGTTCGAGAATCAAAGATCCATACTTACTAATCTTTAAAAGACTATTCATCACATCTATCCAAAAATTTTGCTAATTTTGAAATTATTTTGGAAATAGTGCAGTCAATTTAGATTGTTAAGGATTTTTAGTTATTTACCTCATTCAAAATGTGAAATCCAAAACCATATTTCAATACTCTGAAAAGGTTCAAAGCAAACTTTTTCAATTCTACATGAGAAGAAAATCTAGCAGAACTGGCTTAAATGAGTGTTCATCAAAGCTTCACAATATAAACGAAGGAAGTTATCAATCATTTTGCTGTTAAGAGATCAAAACTAAGAATTTTTTATATGAATAAAATTATCTTTTTTTTTATTTCAAATTATTATATATATTTTATTATTTTATTCTCTTTTATTAAAAAAATATATTATATATTATATATATATATATATATATATATATATATATATATTTATATTATATATATATATAAATATATATATATATACTATATATTATATATATATATATATATACTATACATATATATATTAGATATTATTATATATATATATATATTATATATATATATATATATAATATAATAATAAATATATATATATATATATATATTATAATAATATATATATATATCTATATATATATAATATATATTATATATATATATATATATTTATAGTATATATATTATATATATATATATATATAATATCATATTATATAATATATACAATATATTAATAATATATATACAGTATATATATATATATATATATATATATATATAATAATAAATATAATATATATATAATATATATATATATTTATATATATATATATACTTATAAATATATATATAATATAATGATATATAATATAATATAATATATATATATATATATAATATATATATATAATATATATATAATAATAATTTATATATATATATATATATATATATATATAGTATATATATATATATATATATATATATATATATTATATATATATATATATATAGGATTATATATAAAGGTATATATATATATATATATAGGTAATATATACATATACATATATAATATTATTATATATATATATATATATATATATATATATATATATATATATATATATATATATATATATATAGTATATATTATATATATATATAATATATATATAATTATAATCTAAAACACCCCGAATTTTTTTTTTGCTGCAAAATATTAATATATATATATATATATTATATATATATATATATATATATATATATATATATAATATATATTATATATATAGTATATATAATATAATATATATAGTATATATATGAGTATTAGTACTATATATTATATAGTATGATATAGTAATATGTACTCATATATATATATATATTATAATATATATATATATATATATATATATATACTACTAAGATATATATATATATATATATATATATATTATATATATATATATATCTTATTCTCAAAACACCCGGAATTTTTTGCTATGCCCTATACATATTATTTATATTATAATATATATATATAT
The DNA here is from genome assembly GCA_015478945.1 of Trachelipus rathkii. Classification (NCBI taxonomy): domain Eukaryota; kingdom Metazoa; phylum Arthropoda; class Malacostraca; order Isopoda; family Trachelipodidae; genus Trachelipus; species Trachelipus rathkii. The sequence continues at coordinate 838 of JABUQX010104273.1, read as the reverse complement.
ATATAGTTAATATAAATATATATATATATATATATATAGTATATATATATGAATATATATATATATATATATATATATATATATATATATATATATATAGGGTGGGATGGTTTAAACCATTGGTTTAAACCACATAAAAAAACCAATGGTTTAAACCATAAAAAAACCATGCATAAAATATTTAAAAAATGTATTTATTAATGGTTTTCTTTAGCATTTTGATATGGTTTTCTCAATTTTTCAATCGAAAAGTAACTGAAAGGCAATAAAAAAATTTTTGCTGATTTTATATATTGTTAGGAATGATTATATATATATATATATATATATATATATATATATATATATATATATATATATATATATTATATATAATATATATATATATATATATATATATATATATATATATATATATATATATATATTTGTAAATTTAACATGTTTAAAACATGATCTTGTTTCGAGCTCTTGAGGATTTCATTTTCTACCCATCGATGCCACATTTCAAAGATTATAATAAAAACTCATTGTGGAGCTTTTATTCTCCTTCCTCTTTATTTTCATCACTTAAGTTCTTCTTCCTACTTCTCCCTATACTGTCTCATTCTATTTGCTAGTGGTCCACTAAGCTCTCATCAACCATATGCTACGTGATATGCTAATGTCTGTAAACAATGCATGATGTTTATATTTGAAAAATAGATGCCAGATATCACAGGATTCAGAGGGTGTTGAAAAGGAGGAAGATTTAGTAAAAGTAAAAAGGAGGTATCATCAGCAGTAACAGAAGCTCACTTATTGGCATATATTTTTCACCCAAGATATCAGACCACAG